>JAQIXQ010000450.1:0-29466 GCA_034700485.1 Pseudosinella alba
GCAGTTAGCTTGTCGGATGACCTTGATTTGAGTCCGCCATGGAACGGTTGCTAATTTCTACATGACCATATATGTAGACCACGAGCGAGCGAAGTGGAACTACCTGTTACAGTAATAATTCCATTATTTACTAGAAATTAATTATTACCGGTTTTATATTAACTCCCAAATCCCGGAACAATTTTAATTATAATAAAATGGAACAAGTTATTATCCAAAATTTTTAATGTTATTAAACCTTGCATTCATGTTTTACGAAGGTATTTTATCAGTTTTATATTTACATGTAGGAATTATAAACTAGATCCGCACTATTCTGCATTTATTTTTTAAAATTATTGTACTGTAAAATTGCAACAAGGTTTATTTTTGCACGTTAGACAATAGATCTATAATTTTCTTAATCAAGGGCTCCTCCCCGCCATAAAATTCATTGACCCCTGCAGCAGGATTGATTGTGTGCGCACAGAGGCACACGTCTTTCTCTAATTTGTTAATTCCCTTATTAAAACAAAATTAACATGGGATCATATGCCAAATGCCAAGTCGTCACATCATCATTATTACCTCTCGAATGAAATAAAATACCATGCTATGCTACATTAAATACTACAATCCTAATGAACTAATGACAAAACCCAAGTTATAGTTGAGTTGATTGCTCCAATGTAGGCAAAGCAAACATTCAATTTCAAATCGCTAATTCAACATGTAAAGCTATATTATAAACGCTACGTTTGGTTGACACACTTATGGCATGACGTTAGAAGAATTTGCTTCTGTGATTTGCAGTCCTTTGCCATATCATTATCATTAATTCATTATAGCCATATATAAAATGGTGAAATATAAGTAGGAAGTACCTAGTTTAATATACCATTTGCGGTAGATTATAATAAAGCAACCCTTCTTCGATATAAAATTCGAAAATGTAATGCAGTATTACTACCAACTACCACCGTGAAACCCTGAACTTGAATTCTCATCCCATCCCATATCCCAACTCTTCTTCCCAGAAAGTACACAATGCGCTGATGACGATATTCAATATTGTGGTGCCTTCAGTGCCTTATCAGTTGACTTGAACTTGTCTATGTTACACATTTAAAAAAAATCATAATGGTACATATGCCCTTAGCCAAGGGAGGACAAAATGCTTTTTCCTATAAAAAGTTAATGCACATACCGGTTTTTCCTTTTGTTGTACATATTTCATGGTTAATTTAATGGCAACTTTTTTTTCACATGATATGATGCGAATTCACATTAACTTTACCATCTACCAGTACCTATATGAAATGAAAGGGAATTTGATAGTTGATATTTTTTATAAATTGTGCATGCGATATTTGAAAATGCACTTCCACTTGAGTACCTAGACAAGACAGTGTCATGTCATGACACTTTTTTTTTATACAAAAACTTTTCAGGATCTCCACTTTTTCTACATATATTAGTTCATCCAAAGCCACTGCACAGGGTACATATATAATTGTGTGGAGGGACAACAGGTTTCAAAGATGACGTTGGATTTGGATTATTTTTAAATTTTTATATCTAGCAGGAAGGGAGGAGGGAGATAATGAGTTTAAAAATAATTTTGGATGGGAAAACAGTAAAATAGTTAAATTGTGGTTTTATGCTCAGTTCTGAAGAAAAAAGTTTCAAATTGTGAGTTTGAAAGTTTGTGGATTCTGAAATTTTAATTCGTTGGTAGCCTGGCCAGGCTCCTTCCAAATGTGGAAAATGAAGCCAGGATTCAAGTTTTTTGGTGTGGGAGTGGTGGTGTTCCTCAGTTATAGTTTGTCTGTGAACTGTTCCGTTGATTACTTGTCATCCAGAATAAGAACTTTGGGCGTGATTGGAATCCTCAGCGCATTTAATGAAGGTGACGGTTTAAAAAAATCATTCCGAAATGAATTTTTTCCTTCTAATAATTCCTAAATTGGTTTCACGAATGGATTAATTTTTATTATAAATTTAGGAAATCTTTTCGCAAGTGCATTCCCCCCACAAGGCTTCCAGCGGAGGTTGGGTTCCCCCATGCCGGAACTGGGTCGCCCACCCAGTGGCCCACTGGCTTCACTGGAGGATGAGGATTCCGATGAGGATGACGAGGAGCTCATGGAAAGTGCACCCCGAGTGGAGCCTCACATTACCCCGCTGAACAGGGATCAATGTCTTGCCAAGCTACTCTGCGGAATGAGTGTTCCGGTGACGGGAGGAAGCTCCAAGAAGAATTATTACAGTGAATATGCCAACATTGTTAGCAAATTCTTTGAAGCATTTCCGTAAGTTTTGTTCATATTTACTTAAAATGAAATCGGCAAAAATTTCCAATTTTAGCACATGCATTATTTTCATCAATCTCATCAACATAATTAATCCATCAGAGATTTCTACAATGAAAGTAAAAGTTTGAGGGTGATTGATGTCATCATAACAGTTGTCATAAATTTCTCGTAAACTAGAAAGGTAGCAAACAAAAAAGTCATTCTTACTTTCATCCATACGTAATACCTTAAAGAGTCATGTCATCTTATAAAAATGGACTTTATGATCTTTATAACCTATCAGGATTTTTTTTTCATTTGTTGATGCGGTGGTCTTCGACCCTTCGCCCTTCACACATTAGAATGGGATCTTGTTTTCTGCATCTGGCGTATTCTTGAAAATCGAAAGTTAATACGATGATGAGATGAGTAAGAGTAACTTTGATTCTGAGACTCTGAAAGTTACGAGCCTCCAAGAAAACGACATTGTTCATGTTCATTTTACTTCTCGAAAAGATTAGGTGGCCAGATATGGGATTATTTTAAAAGTTGATTCCTATTGTAAATTATAATATGATTGATACAAGAATTTGAATAAACCAGTCTGGCACACAGATGCAAAGTTATAGTCATGGCCAAAATGCAAGTGTGAATAAAGCATTTCATGTTAGAGAAGGGACAGAGAATTTATTCATTAATTTTTTAAATGCCAAGTTTAGGCTTCACACTAATTGTTTTGCTGTGGCCTGGCCTGGCACAACAAAGGGTTACCTTATACGTATTATGGGCTCTTCATTCTTCATGTTTTCCCTTTAGTCAGTCAGTAAGTCAAAGCCAAGCACATTTACATTTTGTAAAAATTGTAAATTGTAATCCCAGTAGCTCTAAACCGGTTTCCTGTTTAAACTGCTGAAGCCAAATGGAGCCGCCACCACACAAAGAAAAATTTGCTGTTGTTGCAGTGGCTATGAAAGAAAACATGCAATCTGACGAAGTCCTCATCTTATCTTTTGTACTGCTGTTGTGTCCACTTATCGATGAAGAAGTATTAGATATGGCTAGGCATTCGGCATTAGGGACACATTAGCATTACCAATAGTAGGCTAAAGAGTTGTTAGCAATAATGGGAAATATATATTTTACTATTTTACTATTTTACTAGTTAATGAGAATTCATTGGTTAACTAAATTCTCTGGGTTTACATATAAATTGTATTTTACAAATGTGCATAATCAACTAAACTACTTTTACTGACACCCAACAATCATTTTTGGTTTTACTAAATGGGACAACTGAGAACAAGCCTATGATACAAGTACTAATACTAGTACAACTTGGTCTATGATGATGAATATGATGATTATCAATTCATCAATCCCAACCCAAAACCCAGCAAGTGAAATTCTCTTTCGAAACTTGAACTTGACTTTGACTAGACTAATATGATAATTCATCAACCCTGCAGGTCTGCAGGGATCCCTTTATTGCTATAATTATTATAAATATCATATTACGGAAATGCTGCTACCGGTTGCAGTATCATCGTTGTCGGGAATGAAGTTCATGTAAAAAAAATTTGCACTCACAGCTTGCTCCCACCATACCACCATCGCCACCAACATAAAATGTACTTGATATACCACTTTTAGCCAGTTTTTGTGCAACAAAACCAAGTCCAAGTGTTAATCATTGAAGGAAGACTAACTGTAACATATAAATACATACATTCATTTCATAAACTTCATCCCTTCCCTGAATAAATAAAGGCTTGGCTTGGTAAGAGAAAGTGAGAGACACTCTCACACTTTTATCATCATGAAAAAGGAACACTGAAAACGAAAGGATGACTGATTGATGAGGATGATGGTGATGATGACTGCGTAAAATGACTGCGTAGTTGCAACAATGTAAATCAATCTAATATAAACTATACTATAATGCCAACGGGAAGGGGTTGTACCGCCGACGATGGTGAGAATGCTGGGAATCATATGTACCCTGTCATAGTCGATTTCATGATTTATTACTGCCAGCTTTAGTTGCTTCTGCTGCTGTAAGCTAGTTAACTCCCTGAAACAATGAAAGCGCGAGTGAGTGAGACCATAATTATAAAATTTTCGCTGAATGAAAATGAAATTAATTTAATTATTGACATTATCTCGCATTACATTGTTTGCACATTACGTTTTATTTTTAACTTGTCGGGTCGGCCAGTTCACCTTCATGTTATAGCCATGTGCCACGAGTCACCTCACCAGTTGCCAATTTGTCCGTCTGAGAGAGTTCCGACGGAAATGAATGAAAATGAAATTAAAAGTGGACTTGCTACTGATCCCCCTGGTTTATAAATAGGCTTTATAAAATCAGTTTCTTTCTCCTTTCGTTTTTTCAGACTTGATGATGAGCTGCAGAGCAAAGAAAGTTTTGAAAACTATGATGACTACAGCAATGAGGACGACGACAGACCCAGTCGGGTCAATAGTAAACGGAAACCTTTGAACGGCTCACGGACACAAACAACTACACAACCCAGCATCCAACTCTTTAACTTGGCTTTGGTGGATGTGGCCAAACCGGAAGACTTGGAGGGGAAGAACGGGACAAAGAATGATGCTATTCAAAAGGTTTCAAGGGGAATGAGGGGACATGTATGACTGATCTAAAGAACTAATCCAACTAATGGCGCTGTTACAATTTAAACTTTGCGGAATTTCCCTCCAAATTAAAACTACTAAAATGCTTCCACAAATTCAAGCAGAAAAATAAATGTCTTTAAAATTCTATTTTGTTCTTTCAGAGAGTTGCAAGAGCCCGCAGAATTGTGGAAAACCTCGGCCAAAAACTCCAAACCGTTCGCCAATGCCAATCCATCAATGGCTGTCCATTTAGTTTCAAGGAACTTCGTGCAACTTTGAGGAAAAAGGAAGCCCAACGTGTCTCGTCCAATGTCCCATTACCGCCAGGTCCTCCAATATGGCCAACCAGCTCAAAACGGAAAGAACAACAGTCTTCCCCCGCATTCAAGCCAAAGCCATACGTAAACCCCGAATCAAGACCGAGACCAATCCCTCCAGTTCCAAGGCCAGGACCAGGTTCCTCAGAACTATTTTCCGGTGAACAGGAACCCGTCTTCCCCCACAGGGATACAAGCAAAGGGGACGACGAGCTGGAAGAAATCTTTGGACCACCAAAAGTTTCCAAGAGACCATTGGGCTTTCATCAGGGGGTAGATGAGAATTTTAATTATGATTACAACCCGGACAAGCCATGGCGTCCTGGGTCAGCCGGATCAAATAGCTACAGTCACCGTCCTTGGGAGGATAGACCCCGACCAAAACCATTTGGGGGTAATAATGAACAGCAGCAGCAACAACGACCACGTCCTCGTCCCCGTCCCCGACCACAGAATGGTCCTCCCCAAAATCAAAAGCAGTATCCTCCCCAAAGACCGAGTCAAAAGCAGAGCCAGAAGCCTACCAGAAGGAAGCCGGAAGAAAAGCCTTTGGCCCCTGTGGTTGTGGATCAGGCCCCAAAAAGACAGAGTTATCCTGATCCCGCCACCACAACAAAGAAGCCCAATGCATTCCCCAAAAGGAAAATTTCATACTTGAACTCCCCCTACAAGAGGCCCAGTAGCAGTGGCGAGGATGACGAAGGGGCAGAAGATATCAATAAAGTGGCTCCAGTTGAATTGGTCGGAAATTCCGATGCTGGGGAATATGAGCCGACAAAGAAAACAACCACAACTACGGAATCTCCTGAAGACTTGACTGAGTCTACGACGACCAGCGGAAAGAGGAAGAAAAATAAGAATGATGAGGATAGCGATGAATATGACGATGACGATTATGATGACGAATATGACGTGGAAGAGGATGAGGAGGATGATGATGACAATTACAGTGATGAGGAGGACGACGAAGTGAAGCCGAAAGATAAGAACAAGAAACGGAACAAGGACAAGAAGAAGAAGAAGATCAAAATCAAAATTAAAAATGGCAACGTCGAGGATACAGAGACCGTTGCGGATGACCAGTCCGAGGCCGTTTCTGCGGCCCCCAAGAAGAAAGTCACGGATAAGTTTTATGATGACGAGAATGAAGGGATTTCGGAAATCTGGACAAAGTTGAGCTATGCCACCACCGGGGCCAACTACAAACCTCTGGCCAAACTGAAGAAAAAGAACAACCTGAAAAATTCTGGAGCTGAGAGTGAGGAAACTACTACAACAAAAGCGTCGACGGAAGCTCCGGTGAACGACGATGATGATGATGACGACGACGATGACGATGATGATGAGGATGACGACGTAGATGACGAGGAGGAAGGGTTGAAGGGCAGTCTAACCTCGATGCAGAAAATCAGGGCTTCATCATCCTCAGCCTCCAACGAGGATGACGCTGATGATGAGCTGGATGATGAGAATATGTCAAAGCGAAAGAAATCCAAGACCAAGCCCAAGTCCAAGGTACAGCCTAAACCGGTAGAACGGGAGGAGATTTATCAAGACGAACCCCAAGAGCCTTCCTACCAACAACAGGAAAACGTGAATGATAAGACAAAGAAAGCCGCCACCGGTAGCAAGTCATCCAAGAAGAAGAAGAATAAGCCATCCAAGCATTCCTCAGAAGAGGATGACGCTGAGAATGAAAGACGCAAACACATCATGATGGAGATCGGAGGGCGGCCCTTGGTCCCAAAACCCGATCATGACAAGTCCAATGCCCAGAAGACAACCAGTTTGATTGGCAATCGGTTTAAATTCCAGTTCATAAACCCATATTCCAATGCTCCACAGCAGGGTGCTTCCTCGCCAATGGACCCACCAGGAGCCTATTCTGCACCCTTGAGAACATCCTTTGGATCCCATCAAGAGTCGTCCTCACAAGACAATTCAGGAAACGCTGCTGGGGGAGGAGGCTCCGGCCTTCCCTTTAAGTTCAAGCTGAACCCCGGCCCACTTGGAAATCTTGCAGGGGGACCTGGAGGTCCTAGTTTGATATCCCTGGGCGGCTTTGGAGGCAATTCAGGGCCACCGCCAGGACCAATGGAAATGCCAGATCCTCACCATCCCCCTCCACCTACCCCATTCGGACCTCATCATAATCACGGGCCCAATTCATTCTCTAGGAATGATCCACATCAACAAGACCAACATTTTCCACCCCATTCGGGATTCCCAGGATCGGGGATGGGAGGACTTGGAGGGGCAAGCAGCCTATTTAAGCATAATCCCCTTTCGGGGTTGGCGAACCTGTTCAAGAAACCATCTCATGATTCCATGCCCGACGGTCATTCAGCACCTCCCATGAATGCTTTCATTCACAGACCAGTCGGACCAGAAAGCTCTCAGTACCGACGGGATAGGCTTTCCCCTGCCAGTGGCAGTAGTAGCAAAAAGGGCTCCAAAGGGCCCTCCACCAAGAAGAGTAAGTGGAAAGGGAAGAAAGCATCAAAGGTGTAGGCTGAATAGATTAAAAACGGATAGAGATCTTTAGAGGAAAATTTGCATGTAATTATTTTTCAAGCAAATTCAAATTTTCAATTATAGCATTTATAAAGAGTACAGGTACTTATGGAGAAGAACATATTTCATATTATGACACAACCATTCAAGCAGTCATAGGAGGCTGGAAAGGAACATAAACATTTACCTCATTTTTGTTTTCAGGTGACGATAGATTTTAATATTAATGTTGCACAAGTATACATTTTATTTAATTACATATTTAACTACATGTTATAATTTATAAGAATAACATAAAATACTAATAAACGATCTGATATTTATTTATTGCAATTTTCATGAGAAGAGAAAGAGAGAAAGTTTTAATTTTATTGTGGTTCGTCGGAGGTGGGAGTATGAAATGAAATTACTTTTGCATAAATGTGCTGAAAAGCTGTTGTACGTTTTTGTTGGCCAGGTCAAGGTCATGTTGGTTTGTGACAATAGAAATACAATTTTTCCATTGTCGACTTTTACTTGTCCTCTGATAAATTCATTCAATGCGTACATATAATTTACATCTTGAACTTCATAAATGAGATTGGAACACAAAGCAAGGACACCACATAAATAGTTTGGTACTCAAAATTGCGATACATATTTTTTTTCTTTGAAGTTTGCCCTCAATTAATTATTTTACATATACCGAAGTTTGTACGTTAGTACGCTCATTATAAATGCACAGACAGATACAAAAAAAACCTGACACGTTACGAAACTAATGATACCTTATCTGCCATAGTCAATCTTCTTATTACGAATGTGTGGTGACAAAAATGCATTTCTACAATTCCAGTTCAGTATGCGAAGGTCACGGTTTACCTGGTACTTTAGCTGTCATCATAACTCAATTACCATAATCCTCGAGTAAAATATTCTTTGTTATGTATTAGCATTTTGATTGGATTACCTACCCACATAACATTACATTGGATAAATTGATTTGGAAAGATTTGCAAGATTTGTTTAGCTTAGAAAGTGAACATTCAGATAAGTTAAGATAGGCAGTAAACTTTCAGGCTTCTTCATGCCAAGGTTATTGGACTAGAAAAACCTACCTTTCCCTACAAGCAAGTTCTTCAAATTATTTTTTTTCAGGACGTTGAGTACTAAAATGCTTACTCTTAAGTACATCTTTTTCCCACTCCTAACTGCTGCATTGCAACAAGCCCGTTCCGATTTCCATTGTGAAAATAATCAACAGCTTTGCACTGAAATACATACAATCTTAAATCATTTTTCTACTGGTGAAGTGATTTTTGTCCAGGATATAATTCCCTCTGGCAAATATAACTATAATCATTCAAAACTTGTAAATTATGAGCAAAATCAGTTAACCATTTTGCCTACCAATGTAATTCGATACATTGTCATTCTAAAGTCATATCCTCGCCAGGATTTTACTATTCCTCTGAGAAAGTACTCCCAATGCAATTTAATGGTAACAATGCTACATGAAGGAACAACTTATCTTACCAAGTTCGAAAAACTATTCATACAAAATTTTGATGCTCCACTGAAACGGGACGAGGATTATTTCCTCTTCATTACTCAAACCGAGAATGTCAACCCAGTTTTAACTTCGGCCACCGCCAACCTTATCAAATATAAACTGGCTTTATCAATGAACCGGAGGAGTCCGGATGATGATAAACCTGTTGGCTTCTCCATGTGCTTTTACTGTGCCCCTGGAGGAAAGTCTAAAATGGTCACAATCAACTTGGGGCATCGTGCCACCTCCCTCCCCGAACTATTTCCAGACTTTACACTGAACGGAAACGGCTATTCCATGCGTACCAGCTCCCCAGTCAAATATAAATTCACGACTGAAATCCAGAAGATTGCGGGGGAGTGGAAATTAATTCGTGGAATATACAAATCCGTCATGGATGGGGTCCTTCCCCTTTACAACTTTACATATGTAGTCTTTTCATCCCCAAATGGGGATACTGGGAAGCTCCACAAGAACGGAACATGGGATGGGTGCATCGGACAATTACTTTCAGGAGATGCTGACCTTTCACTAACAACATCTGCAAATCGTGCCCGATTCCTGGCAATCGGCTTCACCACAGCTGCATTTTACACATGGGTCAGTTTTACTGTTGGACAACCCAAACTGTCTTATTCCTGGAAGGCCATATTTTGGCCATTCAATTTGGAGTTGTGGATTGCCATCATCCTGTCCCTGATCTCCATCATCCTCCTCTTTAAAGTATTTGAGCCTCATGAATTCGCCAAGTTCCATGTCAAATGTCGGCTTTACAAGAATCTCACTAGTCAAATTGTATTCATTTTAATGGGGAAGCTGGTCTCCGAGCCAAGGGCCCTCTATTCCAGAATTCTGCTATGCACTTGGATGCTCACCGCATTAATCATTAACTCAGCCTATAATTGCAAGATCGTCTCGTTGTTGGCCTACCCGATTTATGACAGTCCGCCCCGCTCATTTGAAGAGTTGGCTGGGAGTCAATACTACTCAACCGGGATGGACATTGCAGGTGGCTCTCTCTACGCATATTTTGAAAGTTCCACTAGTCCCATTTATCAAAGGATCTTTAGGAAGCTGGAACGTCCTAAGGAGACCGTGGACTGTTTTGGAGCCGCCGTCCATTCCCACTTTGCATGCATAACTTGGTCCGGGGTAGCCGACTACATTGCATGGAGAAATTTTACAATTGTGGATGGGAAGAGTCCCCTACTCCGCTCCCCAGACATTACCAATTTTGTCCACTGCGGATTAGCCATGGCGAGGAGGGCCGTTTTCAAGCCAAATTTTGATAAAACCATCTCCATGATCTATGATACGGGACATGGGGATAAGTGGATTATGAATGATCTGGAACAGCTACAAAGTGGGCATTTAAAATGGCAGCGGGATGAATTGAATCGGAGGGTCGTGAGGTATGGGGATAATGGACCGGTTATGCTTAGGCTGTCCAATATACTTGGGGTCCTGTACATTTATGCTGCTGGACATGGAGCGGGAGTCTTGGGCTTCTTCTTCGAAAAAGCACTTTGTCACGGGAGGACAGGGGACAGTGCCAAAAAGTTCCTGGGTGAAAGTTGGACATATTGGAATAACATCAAAAAGCTCATTTATGAGCTGATCAATAAAATAGGGAAAAAGCTCGGTGGGGGAAAGTAGACCGTCTTGGTCGAGGTGAGTGAGCAATGAGTGAGCATGCATTCAAATGTTCACACATGGCCTATATTTATCTTCTCATTACGTCAACCCAATTTTAAATAAAATATAAACATATTTCCAACTTAAAAATGGAGCTAAATCCATAAATGACTTGAATTGTAAAGATTGCTTATGTGTATTGCCGAGCATAATTAAAAAGGTAAAACGAACAAATAAATAATTGACCAGATAAAATATGCTGTGGTCTTATTTGCGATTAGACAAGTGCAAGAATAAACAGGTAGTAGCTATTATGCCATGCCGTCAGTCTAGAGAATGAAATAGTCAAATAGGAAAGTAGCGATAATATCTTAATGACTGATTTAGATTCATCAACGCATCGATCTTTAAAACGGTATTTTTGGAATAGCAAAAAGGTTGAATTATTTAACACGTCCGTGTGCCATGCTATCTGTTATGTTATGTTACAAATTCATGTGCCAATATTAGTGCATGCAAGGTTGACATGACTAGTCTATTCAAGTGGAGGAAATAGTGCAGCAATGTTTCAAGGAAGCGTGTAGAGAAAGTAATATCATCGTGTCATCGCCGTCATGTTGTAATTTGATTGGGACTGGGAAGTTATATTGTAACAACTTTAGTAGAATAATATTGTCTCCGATTGCAATACGATACAGCAGATATGAACAGAGACATTACAATGACAGATGTTGGTTTTTGATGAACTTGTCAATCAATATATATGCACATATACCTAACTATGTTGGTATTAATCTTAGCGAAACTATTCCAATGTCAAATGTGTTGTCCTCTGATTATGGTTAAGATTAGTATAATAACCAGCCATGCCATATGCCATGCGTCAATAAGGATATTGGAAAATGCTTTCCACTTTATGTGAGTATAGTATCTACCTACCTAGATATTTATTTTGTTGCGAAGATGTTATTTTCAGGCACACACACATCCCTATTTTCTTAAATATTGAAATGATATAATTTCCTACCTGTAATATTCCGGGATGTGTTTCCAACGCGGGATCGGCTATTTCGAAGGAAGTAAAATGCGGGATTTTCCTCTACAATTTAAACATTGCTGCAATTTATGCTGTTTGCTTTCTTTCTGCTTGTCCAATTACTGTAAGCAAATAAAAGATATGAATCTAACCGGAATTGACGAGCGGATAATGAATCAGGAAGTTAGTCTCATTTTCTTTTTTGGCTAAATAAACCAAAATTACTGGTCTTCTAAATAAAAATTTACACACAACTCTTCTGTGTTTTAGTAAAACTCGATCGCTTAAATATTCCCGTTAAGTCTTTTACACTCTTTGTCTGTCACTTATTTTTCCAAACCATGACTTTGGAATTTCCATCGTCCGTCTTCCTTCTACTTTTATTTTCTCTTTTACATCAAATAATCCAAAATTATTCCCAGGAAGAATTTGAATTTCCAAACAATTTCCCCGACAAAAATTTACACTCACAGCAACTAGCTACAATCATTTATAACTCCATCATCCAGCCCCTAAATGGCTGCAGTCAATTCCTAGTCACGGATTTTCTAAATTGGGATAATCATAATCAAAATTCTTCCACCAATTTATATCTTGATCATTTCAACACATTATCTGCTTACGCTCCAGCCCTAAATTCAAAGCGTTTTGTAATGACAATTGCTAGTGAAAATCAGAATAACTCTTCATATTTATTGTCTCCAGATCGCTATTCAGATCATTGCTTTCTCACGATAGCCTTCTTACAACTGGAAGATGACAGAATTCCAACAAGTTTCTTTCAGAAAGTTGTAGGTGGATATTTGGGTCCGACAAAGCAAGATGCAGATTACTACATTTTCGTTACATCATCAAATAAAAGAGAAATACTTTTCGACTCTCCGCCATTTTTAAGAGAAAAATTAAAGAATAAAATTCTCGTTTCAATCGAAAGCTTCAGCGAATCAAAAGGGGATTCCACTTCTGTGGCATTTAGTGGCTCCACTCCATTTCCATTTTGCCCCGACAAATCGGCTTGTCCCCAGCTATATCACCAAATTCCCCTGAGCCACGGGGGTGCACTTTCCCTGGAGGAAATATTCCCCGATCTCACCTTAAATGGGCTCGGCTACAAATTAAAAGTGGTCTCCCCGATGAAATATCCCTTCCTAGTCGAATTGAGTAAAGTGTCCAACGGCTGGATATGCAAACGAGGCATATTCAAATACATCCTGAACTCCCTCATCCCCCATTTCAACTTTACCTACGACATCTTCCCCTCCAACAATGGGGACACTGGGAAGCCCCAACCCAATGGCCTCTGGAATGGGGTAATTGGAGACATCATATATGAGAGGGCTCACATTGGCGTCTCCACAACCTATAACACGGCTCGCTTCAAGTTGGTCACTTTCACTTCCGCCTTCCAATACATTTGGGTGACTTTTATGGTGGGCCCCCCGATAAAAACATTTTCTTGGAAGGCCATCCTCTGGCCATTCACCGGGGAGCTGTGGATTTCAATAATTCTTTCAACTGTGGTCATAATCGGGACTCTTAAAATTATTGCCTCCTTCCATATCATCCCATCCGTTCAAGAGAGGTTCACCTTGCTGGAAATGATCTTCGTCCTGATTGGGAAGGAAATCCGATATCCTCAATCAATTTCAGCGAGACTGGTCCTCTGCATTTGGCTTCTAGTTTGCCTGGTCATTAACACATTATATTTGACTAAAATTGTGGAACTTTTGGCCTTCCCTGTGTTCCAACTTCAACCAAAAAGTTTTAAAGAATTGGTGGACCCCCGATTTGAGTATGAATTTGGATTCGATATGTCAGGCGGGGCCTTGTACGTCCATTTTGAGAGTTCCAGTAATCCCGTGCTGAGAAAAGTTTTCCAGGAGCTGAGCCCCCCAAAGGAGGCCGTGAATTGCTTTACAACTGCATTGGAAAGCAATTTTGCATGTATTGCTTGGCGGGGAACGGCGGACTATATTGCGTATAGGAACCTATCTTTGGTCCATGGGGAAAGCCCATTAATTGCGGCAGATGATGACAAAACGTTGTTTGTTCCGCAAGGATTAGTCCTCCAAAGGAATTTTATTCTCAAGCCCGTTTTCAATAGATACATTGAGATGTTAATGGATTCTGGACAGGCTATTAAATGGACTATGGATGATTTGGAGGAGCTGAATAGGGAGAAAGTTCAGTGGAGGAAGGAGATGAATCTGACGGTGGCTGGAGGAGGGGAACAAGTGGAGGAGGATATTTTAAGCTTGCATAACCTTTTGGGGGTGTTCTATATGTATATTATTGGGATGATTATATCGGTTCTTGCAATTTGTTTGGAGTTGGCATATTTGAAATTTAGGAAGAAAAAATCTTAGAAATAAAATGAAGAAATTATTTAAAGAAATATAACATTATTGTAAATTAATCATGTTATAATAATAAAAGTGTTTGCTTTGTGGACTGGGGGGATTTGTATTAAATAAGATTTATTACTCCAAGATTCATACGTATTCAAAATTGCGAACAAGCTATAATTCGTGTAAAAAAAACTTTGATTAATTAATTATATTCTAAACAGTAGGATTGGCTTACATGGGTTCTGAATGCTCAAACCCTTAGCCACTTGAGGAGATTGCAATTTGATTGCAAGAAAATGCAAATTACAATTAGCTGGATCACTTACATGGTTAAGTATATCTGTCAATTGACCATGTGGAGTGTGGAGTAATCTATGACTTATTTTGTCCTGTCGGCATGTTAGGAAATATTATTGGAGTGTAATTTAGTAGATTGTATAAAACAAGAAAATCTATTCCGAGAGCTTACGTATAGATAGGTCCGATATTTAATTTTCGACCTACACGTGACAAAAAATATAACGCATATGCAGGTACACAACACAAAATGTCAATTTGATTAAATAAACTAACCAAGATTCGCATTCACCTTTTGGAGAATAAATTTCAGAATCATTTTTATTTTTCACATTTGTCGTGGTACTGATTCTGTAATATAGCCATGTTATCGTACGCAGCTTTGCAAATTACAGGTATTTGACTGCTGGGAAACCAACCCGAATGTCTCTCCCATTCCAGGTTAAAATATTTCACCATTTTACATTGCACTTATTTTCTAATTTACATCATATACTTTAGTAATAATTTGAATTATTAAAACAATTTGTCATTTTTTAATCAATGCTGCAGACTACATATATTTTAGTCCCTTTATGTTTTACACGGTTTGCTCCCAATATAATCAAATCAAGGATAACATTTTCATGGATTTTTTTACGCTAAAGTTCTTCAATTTCCTTGATTTTCTTCTTCTGATTGTCGAATATTTCCTTCCTATAAAAAATAATTGTAAATACATTTAATTTTGCTTAATTTTTGCCGTGCATTCCTATACTATACTGGAATACTGATTAATGTTGATTGATTGAGCAAAAGTCACTCTTACAGCTCCAATGCAACTCCTCTGAAAGAGGGAATCCCAAATCGTTTGATGCATTGATCGTGGTCATTCAGAATTTCAAGGCAAAGAAGTCTTGGGTACTCTCCTGAATAAAAATTTTAGAATTAAGTTTAGAATTAAATTAGGATTGTATTAAATGAAAATGCAATACAAATAAATCGCCAAACTTTTCAATTTATAATCGAGTTATGAATTTCACCTTTGTCAAAATATTTCATTCGCTCCTTCCTCACATCATCCTTCACACTGGTCAGAAATTCATAGATATCTTGCAGAATGAACAACTTTTTGCATCGTAACTTGTAGTCCTCCTCATGATCAGGATTCGTTGGTAGTAAACTGGAAGTTTCTGAATGACAACGCAATACAGACCTCAAATATCCCTGACGAGCTGGACACAGACCGAAAAGAATCAATATCTCATGTGCAATACATTTAATGTGCAATAATATTAATTACTACAACAAGATAATCACATTCCATTTGTTATTGTTACTATTTACCTGTAAATGGATCATTTGGCTCTTCCATGTACGCTTCCTTATTTTTTATATCCAAAATCTGCAAAAAATCAGCACTTCCGAAAAACTTTTCAAGTTGAGAAACAACGACAGAGGTCATTTTTAAGTATTTCTTAAAGGTTAAAAAATTATCAGGTTACTTGCCTTGGGCTGATTGTGGAAAATTATATAAAAATTGAATTTGTTAAAGGTGCGATATTGTAGTTTTTAGATTCGAGTAATAAAGAAAGTTATTATTGGATATGGGTAAAGCACACATGTATTTTTCTGTAAAGTAATTTGAAGTACCTATGCATACTACTTTGGAAAAGATACGCTTCACCTGTAATATTAAAATCCATACTCATCAGTTCATCACCCACAGTAGCAGAACTCAGCAAATCTTTGCTATTTATAGATTCGTCCTTGTAGTAAATTGAAATCACTTCCGCCTCCATTCCCATCTCATCGTCAGTATCATTTGCAATCGCATTCATATCATCTACAAATTTTTACGGGATTTACCTGTATTTTCTCTAGGAAATCAAATGACGTTTTTTATTGACATCATGAAAGCATCCGATTGGCAAGTACAAAATTACATTTAATCCTCCGAGTCGAATAACTCGAACATCTCATTCACGTTAAGACGAAAGAATAGTTAAAACTTTGATGTTCAAGACTAGATAATCCGACATGGGTTACGGATAGATGATAAATTATCATCTATATAATAAATATAATTTACATTTTTAGTAGATGGCAACTTTACAATAATTACGATTAGACGCCATTAAATTTTAATTCTTAACTTCACGACTCCATTATTTGCAATAGGTAGATTCAGGTGGATATGGAATGGATTCTTTTAAACTACATTTTAGTTCATTGTCAATCGTCATAAAATACACTTTACCTAAACTTTAATATTCACGGAAAGTTAATGTAAAAACAGTAAATATGTACTAACAAAAGCGCAAGTTTCCTTCAGAATCTAACCTAATAGGGACCCATTTTTCATTTCTTGCACAAAGTTCGATATCTCAAAATCTCCATACATTACAGGCAACTTCATTTCTTCCCCAACCCATGTGACAGGGGTGGAGGTGGAGGGGGAGAAAGCAGATAATAGAATGGAATTAATGGGAAAATCCTCACCAAATAAATGATGTAATGTAATCTAATCTCTGAGCTGAGGAGAGGGAAAAAATCCTCGGCCAATTTTCTCCAAAATCTACTCCAATTCCAATTCACTTGAAAAAAAGCCATAGTCATAGGCATGGTCAGTGTCCATTTTATTAGTAAGTGAGGCTACTCCTGCAACTTCTACCACTTATTTATGATTATCAAACTAGAGGTTATCATACTTGAGCCTGTCACATGAGCCGAATACTCAATTCAGCAATAATCTCCTCCACAATCCCAATCCAACCTACCAACCAACTACTTTCATGAATTGTGGACATTTACACATGTAAAGTTTTAATCCCAAAGGGACCGCTCAGCCAACATTCAGCCAGCTAAGTTGAGGATGGAAATATGTAGGGAGAAAAGATATGGAAATTGGAAACAGTGGAATGCTGAGTTTAAGAGTTCCACATGAGCTTAGAGAGAAGGGAAACGAAAGTAGCGAGTGGGACGCTCCAAAAACGACCACGATCAGGGAAAGTAATCCGTCCGTAGGCTTTCCCATTGTAAAACGAGTCATATTAATACTCATACGGGGAGTAATACGATAGACTTACATTTCTCGACAAAATGATTATGTGACTGAATTCAAGAACTTCCCAATCAGAAACTAGATTATATCATTTATTTTCTTCTCTCCGAGAGTGAAAATTAGATGGGGTGGTTGGGCTGACTTTGCTTCTCTGCAATATGCACTTTCTCCACTCTGGTCATTCGTATGACTATGACTATATGACTGGACGTGGCAGTGCGTACATAATTCTTCACTGACTTCCCCGCATGTGAGATACATAATAATCATATTTTGTCCGGCCATTCCCCAATTCCCGTAATTGTACAGGGAAAATTATTACAGTTGCTGGTTCCCTCAATGACCATAGAAAGGAGATCTGGAAGGATAAGTGGCTATTTTCATGGGGACGGGGACACTCTTGATGCTGAGGGGGTAGTGGAGAGCCAAAGCCAAGCTCATTATTTCAATAAATGAAAGGCAATACGATCCAAATCCAATGCAATCGAACGGAATGGAAATCGCGGTGTGGGTGGACTACCCAATGACATCATTATCATCTGCAATTGATCGAGAGCAATTTATATATGGGGAAATGATGGCAATAATAGAATCTCGATATTGACCGGGTAAATATGTAATCCAATTCAGTGGAATGCAATCTGTTAAGCTATTCGAAGGGTGCCGGTGCATTTTGATGATTCATTGGAATTCGAATGACTGCTGGCTGGGTCGGTCGGTTGGACTATTTTATTTCCACCGTTCATTCCTGATATGATATGGGATGATAGGATTCAACAAAAAGCAGTTACTTTATTTCTTTTCGGGGGCTGTGCATTTATGTATGTATTTGAATTTGGCAGTTCTCCATGGAGGAACTTACCATTAATCCCATGCATGTCCAGACAGGGCAGGGCTTTGTTTCCCTTGAGAATTGGACAGGGAGCTGGAACTGGATGTGGAGAAGCTACTTTCTTAAATTCATTCAGCTCAAGGGCCTATGACAAGGATTTCTAATGTGTGGGTAAAAATTAGTCACTTTTCCTATGACCTTGTCACTATCCCAGCAACAAATCTTTTTTTCCTTGGAAGCGAAAATGGTGGATTGGATTGGACCTTATTTCGGATTCGGTTCTTGGACTATGCTTTTCTACTTACGCATCTAGATCAATTGCACACGCGGCCACGGTCATATAAGTGAATGAAATATTTCCCTGTCATATTACAATAAAAATTACATAATATTGGGGAAGGGAATGGATATTATATCAAGTTTTATGGTTGGATACTTAAGCTGGTGTGACGTGATATTGCAATGGACATGGAGTAACTGTTCTTAATCTCTTTTATCCTCACTCACATATTGTTTTCACTAATTTGGTATATTGCCTATGTAAGAAGTAACTAGCCCCTGTGCATCCTGCATTGCACCATTTTATTAGATTTTGTGAAAAGTACGGAATTATTTATGGTTTCAAACCCACCACAAATCAAGGGATTAAAAACGTACTTAACAGAAAACATCAAAAGTATCCTCCTAGATGACTTCCTAAAAATACTGCGTGATCCACAAATAATATTTTCGGGGAAGATCAAAATAAAAATATAAACAGCTCAAACAATATAAAATATGAAAATGCTTTCGATTCGTATTAATTGTAGCAAAACAACTAATTCCGGAGATAAAAGTTGAATAGCCCAAATTAGTAATTGTGAGCAAAGTTATTTTGAAAAGCTACTTTATATGACAAGAATCGACCAAAACAGATAGAAAATGTAATCCAATACTACATACGATCATTTACATAAGTGCATATTGGACAGTGACACTGACATCCGCCGTAACGAATCAATTTTTAAATGAAAACAAACGCACCCATTCATTCATTTGTTGTAAGCGTAGCATTTCATCCGATTAAGAGACGAGATGACAAACTGACAAGACCCTTCCTGTTATTGTTGTTCTGTGAGCATGAACATAACATGACGATGAGGGAAAACCGAGAAGTTTTGTCTACATCTCTATGTATCATTCCACTTTTGATTGTCAGCGACAAAATTGGATCATTGTGAGAGAACAAAAATATTTCTGAGGGTGGGTGGCGTGGCATTCACTGGCCTGGCATTATGTTGGAAGAATATAATATGTACATATTTTATTGAAGTTGGAAGTATGTTTTCCATCTTTTAATATGTAACATGTTTTGTTTGTTTCGATTTCATTTCATTTTGGCATCCACTCCATTATTATTGTGAGGCTAGACATCGCTATAGAAGAACACAAATAAATCTAGGAACAGATAACGGGATCATCATTTCATGAATCAAACTAATCTCTTTTATTTTCCATTTCAAATTATATGTATTCAATGACAGGTTGACAAACACTTCTTTGGAATTACGCATTTAGCAAACACATATGTAGGTATTATACTATTCCAAGGAAAATAATAGAAGTGGAAAGTTTCATTAAATGAAACATGGAATGGAAATGGAATGCACAATTAGAAGGAAAAGTAGTCATATATAGGTACCTAAAGTAGGCTTTCACCAAACTGCTTTTGTTTGTCGTATCGAAATTGAGAATTTGATATAGAAATTCCAAAATCATTTTAGACAGGAATTAGGAAAAGGAAAACATCTTATAACATAAATGGCTTATATATTACGTTTTATAATGAAAATATCACTACACAACTAACAATCCATGTAAGCATGTCAATTCATTCGGGAACGAAATTGTTACATGCCACAATGACAGCTAGACGATCTAGTCGTAACAAATTCATTCCAAATAATTATATATTATCACAAATATTAGGAGTCTGACGATGAGAAGGATATTCAGGAAAGGACTGCATACCTACTTAATTTGCATATTTTAGTTAGTTTAATAGCAAATATAAATAATATTAACTGAATATTACAATTCTTAACTCATCATTATCAATAGAGCCAATCATCATATTACAAAACGATTCTTTTTAGGCAAACAACAACATTTTAGAGGTCGTATTTAGATCGCCATGTTATAAATGAAATGTTCTTCACCGCCTTTAAAAAGTTATTCGGGTTGTTGGAAGCTTAAAAATAAATAAGATAAGCCGAGATGAGTAGCATTGAAAGATTTGCCAAATTATGTGTGGTGTCATTCAACCAAATAACTAACTCGCGATCAGTTAACTTCAAAATGGCAAACAAAATAACAAAAGTCCTTTTTGATTGTAAATTCACATCACATTTTCGTACAACTATTGTGCTTACATATATATATTAATTAATTAGGCACAAACAAAAAAAATCCACTGCCGTGAATCTAGCTATTTCCGTAGCCTCCCGCATTCCAATTCCCATAACCTACCAGTTCATAAAATAAATGAATTCATTGGAAAGGTCTTCCATCATAATATATCATAGTAAATAAATTGGCTTCAGAATCAAATCTATCAATTTTACTAGACATGACATGATACAGATACACACACCACAAAAAGTGTCACAGTCACAAAGAAGCAAATCCTGACTGACAAGGAATTTGTTTGAAAGAGTTGCTTATACATGAATACCACAGGGGTGGTATATGGCAAGTATGTGGGCCTTGATGATAAATTAGGGGAAGGGATAATAGAGAAATGAAATGGAATGAATGATTACGGTAATATAATAAAACAGAATTAGTACACCTACACCGATTACAATTACATACTTTAGCATATAGCACCATTACGATTTTATGACTTTTACTATCTACCTATACTGCTGCGTCACATTACAGCTACTACAGCATCAAATTAAATTATATTCAGTTTCTTACTAGACGTAAGTAATACTGTCTTGAAAGTGGTAATATGAATGATCATCAAATAACAGGAAAGCGTCACATCGTGTTCCCTCTGTCGAGGAGAGTGAGTGAACGACGGGGAATAATATGAGGATATGATATAGGTAAATAATACTACAGCTTGGTTGACAAAGGTTGGAAATGAAGTTGACTCCAAATTCCAATCCAAGGAACATTAGACACAAGTTTTGTCATAACACTCCATGGTCAACAGAGAGCACCCGGTACATCGCCCTGCAACATAAAAGATATAGCTTAATTTTATCTAGCTTGCATTTTTAATGAGCATATTGACATGGTACATTTAACAAGTGCCAAAAAG
This sequence comes from Pseudosinella alba, assembly GCA_034700485.1. Taxonomy (NCBI): domain Eukaryota; kingdom Metazoa; phylum Arthropoda; class Collembola; order Entomobryomorpha; family Entomobryidae; genus Pseudosinella; species Pseudosinella alba. The sequence goes on from JAQIXQ010000450.1 coordinate 21,774, forward strand.
GATTTCTTACCGCAGTTGCAGTACAAGCCTTCGCCGCACGAGCCTAAAAATAAAATAAAAATGCAATTACGCAAAAGAAATGGAAATACTGAATGAAAGTGTGACGTTGTGAAAGTAAATTGGTTGGAGAAGCCAAGCCAAGAATTGGCGGAGTAAACATGTTTTCGCCAAAACAAACGCAAGTCATATCTATAATCATGATCATGATAAGTTTCATCACATGGCATGATGGAATCCAATATGATATGATATGATGCATATTTTTGCACATTTGGGTGAAACGCAAATAGGAAAATACGTATGAATAATTTATGCAGTTATTTCTTACCAAGAAGCTTGAATAAGCCAACTCCGCATATTTGGCCGGGACCCTGTGAGAAAAAATAAGAAAGTCAAGTTTCAGTTTCAGATGAATTACGCAGAAGTAATTTATCATTTTTATGCGAATATGCCTAATTGTTTCTGTTTCAGCGCGGCTGTGATCTCAATAAAAATTGACAACATTGAGGAAAAACCTACATGAACTAGTTTCGACCAAGCAGATGCATCCATTAATTTATGTGCATTTTGATCTTTGGCCTATTGATTGGAATATTGGAATCTTGTATCATGAATCAACATATTTGTATTTACATATTTGTTTTACATTTCTTTCCCCCTTTTTACTTTTGTAGGAATGTGTTGATGTTGTGCTGATTGTTGACATATGAATTGAGTTGACTTTGTTTTTCAGGGAAGAGACAAGAGTGCAAATATTATTGCAAAATTGCAAACCCTTGTCACGTCTTCCTTCTTTCATGTTAAAGAAGATTGGTTTGGTATTTTATTTTTGTTGTCATTATGATAAAAAGTGGAATGCGGAGAAAGTAGGCTAATGCTAAATTTGCAATTTGCATTCTTAAGTAGAAATATGTTCAGTCAGACTCAGACTTCATGTGGCATGGCATGGTATAGCTTATCAAGATTGAACCAATGAAGCAACCAGCTACATAGAAATATATATTTCTAGCATCTAGCACTGAAATAGAAAATGCAAGAATGTGTTAATTGAATGGCAATTTTTTTCTAGAATGGTTTGAACATGGCTTACTTTAGCACAAACTTTTCTACCGCAGTAGTCCGTGGTGATCCCGTAGGAGCAATCTACTGGCTCCTCACTCTCCACTCCTCCAGGGGGACATCGGGGCATGGCACTTACTCCAGACCTGGATGGGATATTCACACCAAATATATAATTTGGTTATTATTAAAAATACTTTTCCCTTGGTATCAATGAACTTACAGCAGGGCAAATATTCCTTACAAATCTCTAAAGCAATTCGTTTGTTAATTCATCAAGAAAGTTTACGAGCTTTCACTTCCTCCTCCTCCTCCTCCGGTCTCCCAAAAGAATACATAACTTGAATGTTTAGGGACAAAGGTCGCGGGAAAACAAAAATGTTTTTACAATCATTACAGACCACAGCAGCATCACATCACAATTGTGGGAGCCTACGCATAATAATGTTTATTTGCGGCTCTTTAAAAATAGACTCCAAAACAAAATTTTGCTGATCCTTCAGTAAATACATCTGCAGAGATTTCCTACTCAACTCAAGTCAAGTCAAAACAAATTTGTTTTACAAGTATGCTCCCTGAAATACTCAAGTCATGGACAGTTTGAATGAATTTCTATTTCTATTAGGCAATTGGATAGGGGAAGGACTACTCCCCCACGTAAAATTCCATCCTGAGAAACTTTTCTCGTTCACGTAAAAGTAGAAAATTCCGCCTTCATAGCAAAAATAGCCATTGAATACATTTATATATGTGTACTGCGTACATTCCAATTCCAACCAGAAGAGTCGTCGTGTATTTATCTGCGTGGTTAATGATGCAAACTACATTGCGTCGTGGCTCTGTCGGTATTTAACATTTAAACTGGGTAGTTTTTATTAGTGCTGCTAATGCCTAGACAAACTCATTTTCGGTCCTCCGCACCCGTCGGAATACTTTTGCTTTCACTAATTATTATTGCTCCCAGGCCTACTTAGAGAAAAAGAGGAAGATTAAAAGTATTTTGGGTTGGCTGGATATGGCCATGCCATGTCATGACTATAACTATTGACTTTGGAGCTGGCTTCTGTACTGCATAACAACTCTGCGTACATTTTTTAACTCATTTACTGTTAACTACCGCTATCACATTCTACCTCATGAATACTTTCATCCCATTTTCAAACGAAATAGCTTTTACTTTCACTCTATCTAACAAGCCAGGCTAGGATGCAGGATATGTATGTGCTTGATATTAAAGGCTTTTGGTGAAGTCCCTCCAATGTACAATTTGCATAGCTTTTCTCTTCTCCTCCTCTCCTCCTGCTACTTTCATATTCCTCCTTGTCATATTATTATAGTCTCCGAGGGGGTTTTTGCCTTTTTTACGAAGTGAGTCACTCAACTCAAAACTTGCTAACGATGAGGAAAAAACTGTTCTTGAATAAATATATTTTTTGGAAATGTATATTTTACATAGAAATATATGATCATAGTCAAAGTCAGAGCCAAGTCATATAAGAATAAGAGGGCCACGTTTCAAAGCAGAAAAAATATGCACAATATGCCAACCAATTTACATTCATTAGTTTTCCTCTTTCTGTTGTTTTCGGTATGGGATGGGAATAGCCCACTCGTAATATACTTCAGTCTTTGGTGTTTGCTCCGATTAAGTTCGAAAATTCTTATTCTAACATGACTCACCAGAGAGCGTTTTCAATTAATTTTTTTTCTTTGTGGCATGTGCAGTTTTTCGTCTGCAATGGTAATCAAAATTAAATGTAAGTGTCAGAAGATGAGTAATTAGTTCCCCCCGATAGAATTGCAATGAATTTTTATGAACTTAAGACGGGCGACGATTAAAAGGCATCGGACTGTATAATGCGGCACGAGCTTGTTAAAACGATTTCTTAAAAATGTCCCTTCTGAAAAAAATATATTTCTGTCATATGACATGATATACTTTTATAACCGAATTATCTGGTAAAACTGATGACAACAACCGGCTGGTTCGGAATCATTGTCCGCTTTTTTCCTAAGACCTATGCATAATGTATCTCTGGCTCTGACTACACATGCATTGGCTGGTTATGGTTTTGGCTTTGACTCCATCTCAAGACGAAAGGGCATTGCTTTCTGCGACTGACTTTTTCCACCCGTGTGACTGTGACTACTGCCATTTGGGAAGAAGGCTTTAGAAAAAAATTCATACTCAGAAGTAGCGAAAACAGCAGCAGTCATTGACTCTCTCAAGTCTCAACTTATATCTCGGGATCTGGAGTCAAAAGCAGAAATATATATTCATATGCCCATCAGTTCCATATGCTGGCCCCATAACCACCGCCAAGCAAGCCATCAACACCACATTGCGAATGTGATCCCATATCCTATTTTAGAACAAGAGGGTTTGATGCTATTGCTGACTCAATGTAAAAATTGACTTAGGAGACGGAGTCGAGGAAGAGAAAAATTTTTTAAAATGTATTTTGAATCTTAAAAAGGGAAATGAAATAAGATTTGTTGGAACAGAGGACCAGGATCCATATCTTGGAGAGGAAGGAAATGGAAAGGCATCCATAATATATGGACCCGCTTTATATACATGACTGCCTCCACAATCTTCATTTCACTATGCCCATGTGAAATGTGGACAATGCGTCGTTTCCCCCCATTATATTATTTCACCAGTTTGCATTTTTTTTGTCATTCTCTCTTTTTTCATCGGTTCTTGTTCTTGTTCTTACGTACATTTTTGTAAAGTTGGAGAAGATGAGGATGAGACCAATAACAGTGAAAAGGCTGAGTAGCTTGTTGTTGTCAGCAAAACGGGAGGATGAGGATCTTGTTGACGGGTGATAAGACTGCTGATGTTTCACCACCGAACTGGCACCGCTCCATCCCCTCACGCCACCGCCGCCGCCAATTGCCCCTGAGGGGGAAGCCGTTACCAGGGAGCTCCTCTTCACACTTGTCGGGGGGCTCCGCTTGTCGTAGGCAAAGCCACCTTCTTCCTGTTCCAACAGGGATGTGGTGTCCAAGCCATGGCCCCTCATTAGCTTGAGAAGATGCATCTTTAGATGGCGGTGATAATGAGAATGAATCTGGTTGCTCCGGACGTGGATGTTGATAAGCCTATTATTGACTGTGGGTGTAGGGAATAAAAATAAGTAACAGAAATCAGACGTAAATACCCATTTTTTTCATATAAGATATATGCTAAAACTTCCGTTGGTCTAAATAAACAATGAGCTGTTTGCAAATAAACAGGACAACACGCGACATTATCATCGTCATCGTCCATACGATCATTTGCTTAGACGCATATTAAGGATCAGTAATATGGGAAGAGATGACAAGTTAAAACCAAACCGTTTTAGACTTTGCTATTTATTTTTTACTAGATACATGATCAGTTCTAAACTACGACGTGTTGGCAAATATAGCTAATGCCGCTTATTGTGTGAAATGTCTCAAATAGGTTGTTTTGAAAACACTCGATCCCTTTCATTTCAAGTTTAGTTCAGTGATCAGGATCAAAAATCCTTTCTCTTTGAATTTAAACGTGAACTAGTTGGGCTTTGGGATTTTGGGTTGCCAAATTGTCCGCTCACACGCCTATTTTGCATCTGCCAAAACATTTTGCACAGAGACACTGGCTTTTTGCACGCCACGTCTGAGCTTTATTATTTTGCTCCGGTTTACGTAGATTGCAAATTGCAACTGCGAAGTATTTTTCGAGAGAAAAAAATAAAAATAAAAACATTGTCGGTTGAAACCGAAGCGTATTCATATATTTCTAGAAGAATGAAAACAGAAGACGTATGAAAAAAAATCATGCGATGTATATGACGACGAGATGATGATACTGATGGTGATGTGGCAGGATGATCATTTGCCAAGATTTTTGCAAGCAGAAAAATTGAGCTAATGGTACTAGAAATTGAATGAAAAAATAGATCAGTCCCGAGAACGCAGTGTGTCCCAAAACAAGTTGAAACTTTTTTTAAAGAACAGACTTCTAATTCTAATTGGCATCGTCCGCGTCCTTTCGGACTATATGCTTATCCTCTGTGGAAATAAGTCTTCCGTTTTATGCGCGCTATCATCATGGATAGTTCTTGGAATCAAGTTGGAACTAATTTTTAGTTAAAGGGAGTGAACCACTTTGAGAGCTTTGCTACTGGAAAAGTTCAGTGCTTCGACATTAGTAAGAATTAATTTACGTTAATTGTGGTGAGAATTAAACGTGAATTTTTATTGGATTTCAAATTTTTTGAAGTTAACACTAACCTTGCAGAAATCTGTTAATAGCATTCACCGTTTTTACACAGTTTTAATTTTTATGAACGTGTAACTATTCATTATTAAGAAACATGGGTTTCATTACAAAAGTTCGGGGGAGACTACAAAACTCCCCAAAGGGGAATCAGTGTTGCTGTGTTTGTGCAAAATCAGAGTTCGGCAAGCCCTTCGACATGGGCTGTGGACTATTCTGTGCAAATCATAAGTCGGCCAGAGCCTGCTACTTTAATTTTTCAAAGAATCCGGAAACTAGTAAGCTATATTCGATTTTGTCTTCTGTATTTTCCTAATTAAGTTCTGTTAAATAAAAACAATTGAATTTTCCAGTGCTACTTCTTCTGCTACTACCTCTGATGATGGGAAGGATTGGATTAATGTATGCTTGCGTTATCTATCAGTACCCATTGCACACAATTTACGACTGGGTGAAAAGTAAGTAATTCTATTATTTCCAATTCTGGATACTAAAATACTTGTCAAAAAATACTTACCAGAGAGTAAATGATTGGAGGTTATGAATCTTGGAAAAAAACTGAGCGAAAACCTTACTAACTATGTATGAACTATAATTTGAGAAAACAGCAATCGAACAAACTTAACACTGTAATTTAAGAAACAATCAGGCCTCCACCGAAATCCCCACTAGAGAAAGATTCACCCTGAATTTCCGCTTTTATATACGAAGAGAAAATATTTAATTTCCATCTGCAAAATAATTTTTTACTCTCATTTTCAATTTTATCTAAAATTATCATATAAATATGTTCCCACAATATGAATGTCATTAGTCAGTCTAGTGAGCTTTCTAATCCTCCTGTCATGCCACGGAATAAAAATGTACTTAAATTGGAATAACGCTAAATCAATGGCCAAATTTTAATCTATCTTTCAGAATGGGGACTGAAAATAGCCCAAGCTGTCCAACCGATTATAAAACGATTTCTCGGGAGATTGGACGAGTGTGAAAATTGTTTGGTTAACATGAATTTGTATGCAATGATGAATCAGGTATGTATTGGATGGAGTTATTCACTTTAATCATCCCTGCCACCAATTCAAAAGGTACTGGCGACACGATGTCGATTACTTGACTCTACATCAATTTTGTAAAATTCTTCCAGATGGTATTTTTCAGCCTTTGCGACAAAGTTCTTGGACTTCACGACAAGCAACGCGTTACCTCCATGTATTCCTTATTGTTTTACAATGCGTTGGCGTATTGCTTTTCATACATAAAGGTAACTGATTTGAAAACGTCAATTTTATTCATCAATTTAGAATTGACGTCCTATGCAAATTCAAAAATTTCAATGTCTGCCAAACTCGTAGGAGCTTGTCGAGAAAGAAGACTGGAGCATGAAAATCCAAGTGACGCCCTCCAGCAAAGTTATGCACCTTGCAATGACCGCTACAAAAATAGCTTTGGAGTGGACCAAAGCTGTCACCTTCATTGTCACCGTTGTCTGCATGCTGTTAGGTAAGTGGCAATTCATACACGCCACTGACTGCCTTCAAGAACCCACTCATTTTACAATATATTTTTTTACTCTTGACAGTCCTTGGATTGGAGCAAGGACTCCACAACTACTGTCCCACCCCATTCTACATCCTGGTCACATTGACATACTACATTCTCACCGAGAAGACAATCCAGCAATCACTTCCCAACATTCTCATCTACATCCCGGATGCCCAATTCCAAGATCAGATCGTCGGATTGGAGAATACGCATGCCGCCCTGGCCATAAAACTTGTGACAACCCTGGCCAACCTCATCTTCCTCCTCCCCATCCTTCCCTCGCCCCGGATCACCTTATTGACTCTCTACGTGAATGTCTGGCTCCAGTACAAATCCTCCAAATCTATGAAGTCTCTGTTGGACCATGAACTTGAGCTGGTTGCCAATTTCCGACAGGCCACGGAGGAGGAGTTGAACAGTCGGGAAGAGGACGTTTGTGCCATTTGCCTGGGTCAGATGGAGTCCGCTCGCGTCACCCCGTGTCAACACATGTTCCACACTAATTGTCTCAGACTCTGTGTGAAAAATCTTAACAACTCCTGTCCCATTTGTAAGCGGGACTTTCATTTCGACTAATTAATGAATCGTGACCATAACCATCAAGTATGAGATGGGGACGTGACGGGATGATGAGAACTGGCTACTTTCTTTTCATTCAGGAAGCTGAGCATTTCACATTTGTTTGCTCTTGTAATTTTCGCCATATCATTTAACCTAATCACCTCTCAAACACTCAAATGGTATATGCTCTAGGTATTACTTAAGAGTGAGTATCACCATGAGCCTCGGTAACCGTAGAAACAAATCGAAATTTGGCTTTTATTTGAAATTATGCGC
>JAQIXQ010000451.1:0-29344 GCA_034700485.1 Pseudosinella alba
TTGGACACTTTTGGACATTTTCCCCATTTCCCACTGTCCTGGGAAAAAGTCTGAGGTGGGATTTATAACATCCTTGACCAGCTCCATAGATCATTCATCACTTCTGTCACAATGGAGAACAATTCAGCGTAGTATGGAATAGTCTCATATAAATTTTATATCATCCTTTTTTTGTCATTTTCTCCGAAATTCTTCCTGAAACAAATATATAACTTTTGCCAACGTAGATAAACAAATTTAATCAAAGATACGAATACTTCGTTACTGATGTGCATACAAAATTTCATTTTAAGTCAAACCCCCGTAATCAAATCAAACACGTGTCGTTGTAGATAAATTATGCATCTGGCATGACTATTACCGACTTGACCACTCTCCATTCACTTTGGTCGAATATATCCAGTCATTTTCAGATATTGACATATTGTGCCCACGTCCAAGTTTTAATTACACTATGTTGATGTACTGTGGCGTTGCGTAGTTGTATCACATCGCAATTCGATTAATGACGTCCCATTAACGATTCTAGCTTTGGGTTTCATTTTTTTGGGCTTAAATGATGAATTAATCAAGTCAGGGATGATTACCTTTTCACAATTTCGTGTCCAAAAAGAAAAAAAATGGAACATAAATTAAAGACTTGTTTTAAGTAAATGCTCGTTTTGACGTTTTAGCTCAATAGTCTGTAAATAATTGCGGGAGTGTCCCAATATGAATGTCAAAGAGATTAAAATCACTTGACTCAACACCACACATGAATTGTATCTTTGTAGTGTTCAGGCTTTCCCAGCAATGCGTAAATAGCATTTTCTAAACTCCTGCTTTAAAAAAAGAAGCGGAAGCAGGAGGACCAGCACGACGGCTTTACAACCCCGTATGATGTTCTTCCAGTAAATCATTGAAATCCAAATTAGCCGCAAGCATAGCAAACCCAATAAAATTGCAAATGCATATCCACATGCCAGTCCAATGGCAGATCTAACCGTTGTCGGCTTCGGACTCACCACAAATTCGTTTCCATCTCTTGGAGCAAAATCATTCTCAAATTTGTTCAAATGTTGGGCTGCTAGAGAGTTCATTAATTTATAAAATCCCATTTCAATTAGCCTAGCATTAGTAGAAGCCACCTTTTCCGACATGTAGGACCAAGTCCAAATATCTTTTGGCAGAAACAAAGGAAACCCGATTTCATCTGCAAAATCATAACTGTTGCAAATATACTTTTCTCCATAGAGTCTGCCCCCGCTTCCCGGGAATCGTGCTTTGAATTGTCTGATATAGATCACTTTTGCCTCCGCCATAGCTTCCACTTGAGTCATGAAGTCTGCATTTGTGATATTTTCATCTGTCTGTAAAAATAACCCCAGATCATGCTCGTCCGAAATCGTTCCGATTCCAAATAGCCGCAAGATGCGTATCTTTAGAATTGAAGGAAGCTGTGAGATAAAACTCTGTAAGAGTGATACGGAATTTAGACCATCGTATGTAATTCTATACCCTTCGTTTTGAATTAGTTCACTCATGCTAGGATTACCCAGGATTTGGATCCCTTCTGTTTTTATGAAGGCTTTATAAAAGGTTGAGAGGATTGTAACCCAGAGTAAAATAAATCCCAACAGCATCCTCCGATGTCGGCAGCTGAGATTGTAACCCAGAAATAATTTTAGCATGTCCAATCCCATGTAGATGTTTTGAGTGAGGAGCATATAAGCCACTGCAACGACTATTGCCGCTCCTCCGATATCGTAGCTAATTACAGAGTTGATAGCGAAGTCTAGATTGGTCAAAGAAGCTAATTCCCTACAGGCCAAAGCCTCTATTCGATATTCACCCACTATTCCATAAGTGCCTGTTCTCTTACCGGTGGAGGAGGGCAGAAACGGAACTACCCCATCATAGAGTCGGATATTGACAAACCAGCTGGAAGTCAATGCATCCGCGCCGTCCATCTCTTCTTTCACAATAAATGTGAGGTTGAGATTCGCCTGAATGCTGAGGAGGGTTACTATTTCCTCTGGGCAAAATATGGCTAAAAGATTACTGTAGCCTACTAGGTCCGTCTCTTTCAAATTTGATTTAAGGAAACAATCTGAAGAATAATTCCAGCTCCAGGAGCTGGGGATCTGTATGAAAACTCTACCACCATGGCCGTGGCTATTAAATGCACTCGAATATGCCATAACTTGAGATAGAAAAGTTCCCACTGGTTTATCCCGACGATACAGTTGCAGCTTGTTGGATTGGGGCCGACAAAAATAGCAAAATAATCCAATGTCGTCCTCGCATTGTTCATCGAGGAAAATGATTGGGGCATGGAATACCCCATCGGTCACTTGTGTCATCAAATCATTGCTGAAGTGTTGAATTAACTGATTTGCATTGGAGACTTTGTCTACAAACAGAATGAAGAGAGCCTTGTCAGATTCCCCATGACCGGATTCAAGTATGGCCCGAGTCATTGTCTCAAACTCGTTGATGAGCATGATGAAGACTAGACACGGATTGCCATGTCGCATGACGAATTTCTAGTATCTGGATGGCAGTTCGTTAATCTGTTCAGCATTATCGTCCTCGTCATCTTTACTGCTGTTACTGGGGGCGGGATCCCACGTATCGACCATTCCCGCATTTCTCATTGTATTTACAACAAGGGATTGAATCCCTGGTAGTGAGACATTTGAGGCTCCCGCGAAATTTGAAGTAGTGTAGTGGAATGAGCAGTCCGACTCCAGCGTGAATGGGATCACTGCCGTATTTGCCCATGGGAGCAATTTCAAGAATTGTAAATAAAATATTGTGGATATGTGTAATGGAATTGAGATTGCCATCCTGGTCAGTAGTGTCGCGTGTTCACAAATTAGGAAACAAATAAGTTATTTTAAATTTTGTATATTTGGGATCCTGCTAAAGCTGCCAATTTAAGTATGTTGTATTAATGTTGTTTCATGGTCTGCGGCTGGAATGCAATTTATCACTGTCATAGTTGCTCGATGCTTGAAATATAATCTACCTGAACAACCTAACTTTCTGATTTATAGTTAAACAAAGTATTGACTTTGATGATATATTGGGAAATCGCATTGCTAAAATGTCCGCAGTAATTAACACAATGTTATGTTCTCACAAAGTTGTATATTTTAATTCCTGAAGCGATCCAGCTAGTCAAAACCAAAGTTTGGCTAAGTCTACTTCTATGTAGGAATTTGTATCCTTGTCATATAGTCACAATGCACTGTTGTACCAATGGCTATTCAACGCTAACTGGGTCACATACTTCTCAAACATTGTAAAGCGAATTATCTGTAGTTGAATATTATTACCGATGTCACCTTTATTCTCTGGTACTGGCTTACGGAACAGGAAATTATATAAGCTGGTATCATGGCTAAGGTACACAAAATAATATTCACTTGACGTGAATATTATTCTTCGACAGGCAGAAGAATTTCTTCTAGTCAGACGACATATAATGCCCAACCCCTTCATCCACGCAGGTGAGCACGTAATATTGTAGGTAATAAGTCAATGTTAAAAGAGGAATTACTGACGACGAGCAGAAGCAAATCGACGAATAATTTACCTAACTTAGGTAAAACATACGGATAAAATTGGCAAATATATGACCTGGTTTTGCTAATCAAATTTGTAGATGCTTATATATTCAAATCAGTTTCTGTTCCAATCCCTTTAGATACACCGCCAAGTAGTCGCTGGATTTTTTTCGTTCGCATGAGTAAAAATTTTCAAGTCCATCCAATTTTCCCAAACTGCCAAGACATGGGAAGTGAACAAAGGGCTACCATGGAAAATACTTATATATAACCAATATTAGTTTATAAAGAGGCATTATGTAGGTCTTATATATTATAATTTATATATTATTGAATATTATCTATTGAATAACTTTCATCAAGCTAATGGAAATGGGCGGGGAGAGCGGTTACTTAAGATTGAATTCAATTTGATTGGAAATCCTGGATTGGTGTCTCTGAATTAGTAAGGGAATTATTTGACTCGGATGCTGACGAGTTCACGATGAAAGATTAAACTGTGTTGAGCAAAGATGCTAACGCAATTTTAGCCTTTTCCATTGCCATCCTCACCCATTATTGCCAATTGTTAGTAGGATACTGCTGTATCATATCGTTGTTATATGGATTTGCGATAAACTGGTATGGTGATGTAAGGTACCTGGATGCTCACCGTTGAAAGGGCGGGCCACTTTTTCAATATGTTTTTAATGCCAGCTTTAATTTAAGCAGATGTATGCGTAAGTTACTGACAATTGGCAATATATTAAATGTAATGTAACCAGCCGATTCTTATTTGACCTGAACCAGAACAATGCTGTAATAACTAAAACTAAGGTATTGATTGTAACCAGCTCCAAATAACATTCAGCACATCTGTCACGATGGTATCCTAAATTTTATATTTTCCTTTTTTATATATTTCTCAAACTAGTATTTAACTAATAATAAATAATAATAATTAATTATTATTTAATACCTTATACCTTATAACCATGACACATAGTCAGGAGAAATGTTATGATTATAATCATAACATTTCTCCTGACTATGTGTCTTGGTTATGCATGTTATACGTATAAGCAACTGCTTCCGTATCAAGTGTAGGTAGGTATCTACATTTTGCCATGAAATGAGTTAATTTTTCCAATGCTCGATAGTTAGCATGGAATTGGTTTTGCATGTGAACCGACGGTCGCGGTTCAATTTTTGTTGCCAATAATTAATCCAATAATAATGATCAGAACCAGAGCCAAGCTAATATTTCATCATTTAACAAATATAAAAAAATACTAAATATTTTCGCATAATATGATGCTTGATTGGAATTTGTGAATTACGTAATCCGGTTACGCGATGAAATAATGAGACTACATTTTATTTCACAGACGCAATTTTATATAGATGTAATCTTTCGTCAATTTCGTGACATGACCGAGAGTACCGTAGCAAGGGTTTATCAATCCCAAATAATATTAAGCAGATTAGCAAATCAAGGATATAATGCTTTCCAATACTTTGCTATTTGCCATATATCACCTTACATTCCCCGACAAATGCAAACAAAGTTTGCTTCCGTCTTCTTACAGCTATCATGATATGACTAAAAATTAGAGCAAGCCCAATTCCCTATTCATGTGAATGCAATCCAAGCCAATCCCACCCAAGTTCAAAGCCAATGGCAATCCCCGAAAATAGAATGAATGCCATCCATATGAAAAATACATTCCTTAATTTCCCTTTCAAGTGCATTGCTTCCCAAGGATGCTCCTCAAATTCATCCACATGTGTGGGCGAAATTACACTTAACCGATCCTGAACCCGTTGGGAGTAGGACATCCCTTCCGCCTCAGTCACCCATTGACAATTCCCGCCTCTTCAATCCGGATGTTGACCCTTGCTGGCAATTCGTTATCTGGTGGGAGAATTCCAGTGTAAAATTCATCAATGGCTACGGACTCCTTCCCTAGCCAGCATTTTCGACCCGGATCTTGATCACGCATTCCACTTCCTCCTTCCTTGGTCCTCATCTCTTTCATGAATTCCTCAGCTATGTTGAGAGTTACTATGTATAAATTCCGCACATATGCGTATTTGCCATCGTATCCAAGCAACTCCAGAAATTTATTCCTATTTGTCTCTGCAATTCCATTTGTAATCAGCTTCGTCAAAGATTTCACACTTGGCTTCCACGCCGTCTTTACGATATTGGGCCAATGTACTGTTTACAAATGTAAGAATGACATTGGTCTCCGAAAGTACAGTATAATTGCCCATTTCCAATTCAACCATATTCGGAATTGCTTGGTCATCCGGTGGACTTATCAAGTAGCTTGTCACAGATCCAGAGTAAGAATCGACCAGGACGGTACATGCCATGCCCCAAAGGAAGAGCAGGGCTCTCTTATCATGTCGTCCCAAATTGACCCCAAATATGCCTGGTGTCAGGAGGTCGGATAGTGGGAGGAGTAGAGAGAAATTTTAAGGTCGAAATTCCGTCTGAACTGAAGCTCCACAATGAGGCTAATTCCAAGCAGCGAGCCCATACTGCAGACCCAGGTGTAGCCGTCACGGCTTTCCATTTCTCCATTCAGTGAGGCGAGGTGCAAGCCATCATGGACTTCCTTTCTGAGATCGCAATAAACAAAATTATATCGACGTGGTTTCTGTAGAACAAATTCGGGTTCTGTCTTGTCAACCCTGTCGACATCCAAGCTTGTGTTACCACACCCGTCAAACTCCCGAAGGGAAATGACATAACTTGTTTTCAAATAAGTGACCAGGCTTACCACCCTCCTCTGAGCCAGGTAGGGTAGGATTCCAGCAATGAACGGCGTCTTCGGGACGGTCAAGGATTTGTTTAGTGCTGAGGCAATCACATTTGCTACAATTACGACAACATAATAATAAGTATGTGGATGGTGTTTAAACTCCTTCCGGAAAGAGTCCCGCATTCTCTGGAAAGTTTGCAGGGTTTCTTGTATGGTCTCTTGGGAGTGGTCGAAACATCAGTCAAGTATCAGTTGCTGTGATTCCGCCACTGCTGCCGCCATCCGGGTACAAAAGAATAATATTGCTACTGCGATCTGATTATTTCTTTAAAAATTAATGTATTTTAATTTGGTATACTAATTTGGGTAGCAGGGAGAATTTTATTTTTTATGAGAATGTGATACAAGTGTTTACAAAAACTAACTATTTTTTTAACTGCAGCCCGTTTAACCTTGACAAACATATTATTTTTTCCCAATAACCTTACAATTTGCCCTTTCAATTAAATTAATTCCTTTTTCCTTTACAAATTCCAACAATCTGTGCTTCTCCCTGATAGCAACCCTCTGGATATTTTGAATGGTTGTGACAAATCTATTTATAATTTCCTTCCAATGGAAGCAAAACCAATCCCAAATTAGTTCCAAGCCTAATGCAATCACCGACAATATGATGCAGGTCAACCAGACGAAGAATACCTTGCCAACTTTCCCTTCCAGGTGTATTGCCTCCCAATGATTTTCCACATCCCTCACCTGTGTTGGCGAAATGACTCTTTATCTCTGTTGAACCCTCTCGGAATGAATATTCCCATTTGATTCGATCTTCCACCTGTCATATATCCCGGATTCCACAATCCGGTTGAAGATCTCTGGAGGATTGTCATTATCTGGTGGGATTAAGCCCACGTAAAATCCACCAATGCTTAGCAATTCCTTCCCAAGCCAACATCCCCTCCCGGCGCTCCCCACCAAACCCATCCCACTTCCTCCTTCCTTTTTATTCTTCCCTTTCATGTATTCCTGTATACTGTTGAGGGTCCTCAAGCACATCATCCAAATGTCCACAAATGCATATTTATCCCCGTAGCCAAGCATCTCCAGAAATCGTTTGGGATCATATTCGGTAATTCCGTGCATAATCAATTCCTAGAAGGAATTTACTCCGGTGGTAGAGTCCCTCAAAGTGTCTTCATGATAATGCGACAATGTGTGATTCAAGAATGGCAGCACGACCTTGCTATCCGAAAGTATCGTATATTGGTTTACTTTGAGTTCATCCATATTCGAAATAGTCTCTTCCTCAGGTGGGCTTATCAAGTAGCTTGTCACTGATCCTTAGTAGGAGTTAACCGGGACGGTACAAACCATGGCCCATGTGACCAGAAGGAAACTTTTATTTTGTTGTCGTAAATATGCTCCAGAGAGTCCCGGGGTCAAGAGGTCAGATAGAGGAAGAAGTAGTGAGAAATCTTTGATCCCAAAATCCATTCTAAGTTTAAGATTTAACAAGAGGCTAATTCCAATTAGAGACACTCCGAGGCAAATCCAAGTGTATCGGGATGGTTTCGATGAAGCCGGTATAGGTGCAAATGCCCTCAGCCCTCGACCGTCGCGACAAAATTGTACGGGAAGGGATTTCCTTCCACAAATCTGGGAAGTCCCTTGTCCATACTCCCAGCTCCACCAAGTAGAGTGATATTATTACCCCCGTAATAGTTCCACAGAGAATAGGCCGTCCGATCCCCCGCGTGGTTCAGCAACAATGCCGGGATAATGCTGGCCACATTTCTCAACCCGAAGTCTGGCGGAATTTTAGCAATGAATGGGGTCTGCGGTACGACTAATGACTTGTTCAGTGCGGAGGCAACCAAGTTGGCGACAACTATGACAACAGCAAAATTATGTATTGGGGGCTTGCCCTCATCCCGGTAGAAATCCCGAATTCCCTTATATGTTTTCAAGGAGGAGTGGATAAGCTCTTGGGAAACGTCATAGCAGTCAAATATAAGTTGGTCCGATTCCGCCATAATGACTCTGCTCAACAAGCAAGACGGAATGACAGTGGCCGTTAGTCATTTATGAACAAACTAATGCCAATAACATTCTAACTTGCGATATCTTGCCGCAATATAATTATGTCGCTTGTTATCATGAGTTAGAAAGCATGAGCAATTCTACGGTTCAGATAACTGAATAATGAGATGATTACTTTGGATATGCCTTGATGAGCATTCAGGGTGCAATTACTGGGTCCATATTACTCCTCCTGCCTATTATCATTGATTTCTCAAAGCATTCATGCATATACATATGAAGTTCCTGAAATGCTGAATTTAAGTACATCCAATCAAACAGTCGTCAACGCAATCAATAGTCTGATGAAATGAACCATTTTTCCTATTCCATTTCAATAATTTTCATAATTTGTCTTTTCTTAATAAGATCATGAAATGAAAATTTACTCATTTTTTTGTATATATGCTGGGACGGAGTAATTACCAGGGAGGGGGTGATTGCAAACCAATTATCTCTGGCATAAAATGCGCATAAGAACCCTCTGACATGTTCAGTTTCAGAGTTGAGGGAAACTCTGAAACTGAACATGTCAGAGGGTTCTTATTCGTATTTTATGGCTGCAACAGAACTGGAGGAAAGAATTGGGAGGAGGTATGAGCAACTCTATTTGGAAGAAGAGACCAGGTTCATATTTAAGAGTCTAGAAAAGTGTGACAGGAGGACGGCCCTGCTCCTCCCAGAAATTAAGTTCAAGGAAAATACCCATGATAAACTTAACGAGGGAGATAGGGGAGAGATAAGTACTCATTTGGGGAGGAAAGTTACTTTCAAGTCCTCCTCGGTTGTAGTTTGGACGTACTGTACCACCAATTTATAATTTGGCGTTTTGAGGCGATGGACTCCTCCGGGATTTGGAAATGGTGGGAGGGGATCATCAAAACTGCCCCATCATTTAAGAGTGTGGAAGAATTAAGGAGGATGCGCCCACCCGCGAAGAAGTCAACAATGGATGGAAACGTACTGGTGATATTTTTCTTCTTATCTGTGGACTTGTATGTGACAGTATAATGTATTTTGGCGAAGTATTGCAACTACTATTGGAGAGGTCAATACATTTAACTCTTCCAGCGGCAGAGGTTTGGTAACTCCTGCTTCAAATATAACAATGGTAGCATCACGTGGTAGAAAGCTAATCCAACTAGTTTCACACATCGTCGGAAATTTTTCCTAACAATTGACTTCAGCCTGTTTCCCTCATTCCCCCAAATCAGTAGGACCCAAATAAGCCACCCAAGCAGTATCCCAAGTCCACTTACAACTGCATACCCGCAAGCAAGTCCAATAGCTGACTTGACTGTCGTTGGTTGCGGTCTTACCACAATCTCGTCACCATCGGTGGGAGCAAAATCTTTCACATACTTGTTTAACTGGCGAGACGCTCGGGAAAATATTAACTCGTAGAATCCCATCTCAATCAAGGCCAAATTGGAGGCAGCGACCCTGGCCGACATGTAAGACCAAATTCGAATATCTCGGGGGAGGAAAAGTGGAAACCTGATTTCATCCGCGAGTTCGTAAGCCCTGCAAATGTACTTCTCCCGATAAAGTTTTGACTTTCGGCCCCAATACCTAGGTGCAATTGTGGTGTCGTCTCCAAAATACATCAATTTATGCTCCACCAACTCTGGTACATGCTCCATGAAATTTGAGCTATTCAAACTAAAGAGGTTCTCAAGAAAGAACGATGATACATCAACATCCTGACCTTGCTCTAGGTCAAATGTCCTCAGAAAGCAATTACGTAACAATTTTGGTAGATTTTGAATAAAAGTGTTAAGTGGAACTTGGGATGATAGTTCCTTAAAAGTCATCCTGTACCCGTCCATGTGAAGCAAATCCCTAAATGTGGTGTCACCAGCGAATTGGAGCCCTTCCGTTTTAATGAAAGCTTTATAACAGTTTGACAGAACTGAAATCCAGATGAGAATAAATACTAAGATTTTCCTCGGATGGTGGCAGCTGAGATCGTAACCCAGAAACAATTTGAAAGTGTCCATCCCCAAATACACGTTTTGTGTGACTAGCATATAGGCGACAGCAATTGCAAGTGCCGCAGCACATATATCAAAGTTTATGACTGACTTGATAGCATAGTCAAAGGTTGTCAAAGCGGTGATATCTTTACAAGCCACCCCTGCCACTCGGATCTCCCCAGCAATACTATAGTATCCCTTGTTGAGGTCTGTCGAAGGTGGCAGGAAGGGGCTGCTCCTTTCACGGAAACCAGCATTGAGGAACCACTTTGAAATCAATTGTTCCTCTGGGATCATCCCCTCCTTTGTGATAAAGGTTAGGTTGTGTCTGGTCAGAATTGTAGAGAAAATTAGGGAAGAAGTAATGGGGCAGGTTGATAAGAGACTGTTGAATTTGATTGGATTAATTTCATCCAGTCCGGGCTCCATACATTCTACACTTTGGTCTTCAGCTCCCGGGAGATGAATCACTGCCCTCATCCCATATCCGTTTGAATTCAATCCAATAGCAACCCTTTTAGTCTCAGTGTAAGTAGGCTCCTCTTCGTGACGGTGAAGTACTTTGAGCTTTTCGGATGATGGTGAACAAAAATAGCAAAATATTCCAATATGACTATGACTATCGATGAATGCGATTGGTGCATGAAATGGCTCGATGGCTTCACTAATCAACTCATTGCTAAATTTCCACACCAATGTGTCAGACGCCGATACATTCCCTACGAACAGGAGGAACATGGCTTGATCAAGTTCCCCGTAACCGGACTCATGTATGGCTTGTACTGCAGTGTCAAACTCGCGGATTAGCATGAAGAATAATATGCACGGGTCTCCATGTTTCATGGGGAATTTTGAATATTTGGAGGGTGTTAAAGTACCACTATCGCTGCTAGTGTCGTCGTCGTCGCTAATATTGCGAGGTGTGGACCAGCCATTAGGAGAATCAATGTTTCTCAAAGTATTTCCAAACCGCCTGTTTTCTCCGTCGACCAGGAGTTTGTTGAAAATATCTGTCACAGTTGAATTGCAGATTACGTAGTGGAGCGAGCAGTGGGAAACCCAAGGCAACGATGTAATTCCCATTGTATAAGCACCCAGTAATATTTGTAAGATTATACTAGATAAAGTAAGGGATTTGAGTAAGCTCAAAGGAATAAGAGATGGTTCCATGGTCGTATTGATTTCAGAACCAATTATGCGGTTCCTCAAATATGGCTAGAATTAATATGAATATTGAGACAATTGTAACTTGTGGCTTGCTCAATGATATTTGCGCCTTCAGTATTGTCCAACTGTATAACTGAATATGGTGCAAAAGTGATTGTGGTAACTAGAGCACTGTATTCGACATCCAGGTTCCAATTATTTACAAGATTAACTACGGTCATTTGTCAATGCTCAAAATTCCAGACATGGCTTTACCTACATACGCTGGATTTTACTCGTTCCCTTGAGTAGTAATATTCGAGCCAGTAGAATTTTCCTAGTGTTTAAAATCACCATGTTCATCCAACTGTGTTCATGCTTAACTAAAAGGTTACAATATATTTTACTAAGCTCTATTTTATCTGATTATTGCCACGACATGGTAAGTGAACAAAGGACTACCAGGAAAAATACTTATATATGAACATAATTACTTTATTAGGCATGATGCAACCCTTATATGTTATAATTTATATATTATTGAATATTACCTATTGAATGCTTGCAAGCTTAGCTGTGAAGTGTAACACCAGGCGCGGTTCCTCACAATTTCCATCAAGCTAATGGAAATGGGCGGGGAGAGCGGTCACTTAAGTTTGAATTCGATTTGGTTGGAAATCCTGGATTGGCATCTCTGATTTAGTTGGGTGATTATTTGGCTCAGATACTGACGAGATCATGATCAAGGATTAAACTGTGATGCGTTGAGCAAAGATGCTAAAATAATTTGAGCGCTTTCCATGTCTTCCTCGTTGACTCGTTGCCATTTTTTTTAGGACATTATTGTATAATATCGTTTTTATATGGATTTGGCGATAAACTGGTATGGTGATGTAAGGTATTTACCTAGATGCTCACCGTTGAAAGGGCGGGCCACTTTTTCAATATGTGTTAAATTCCAGCTTTAATTTGATCAGATGTATGCCTATGTGCCATATATTAAATGTAACCAGCCGATTTTTATTTGACCTGACCTGAATCAGAACATTGTTATAACAACTAAAATATTTTCTATGGTTGCACCTGTTTTTCCCCCTAAATATCTAGTGTTGTAGATTTTACTCTGACCAATCAATAGAATATGGTATATTATGTAATATTAAATGGAAGGTATTGAGTGTAACCACCAGCTCCATACAACATTCATCACTTCTGTCACATTGGAAGACAAAACAGTACAGGATGGACTAATCTCATATAAATTTTCAGTTGTGTATACGTGTTGTACGTTTTGCATATTTTCTGATACGGCTGTGTATTTTTTTCACTCATTTAATATTGATCAAATAGTCACAAAACGCTTTCCAGTATGCCTCCTTGGACAGATTTATAATCAGATACGTGCACATATGACATGTTAATGATGATAACGGGCGTTTTGTTGGATAACTTGAGATACTTTCCTGTGATTTACCCTTTTGCCAGTTTTTCCTGGCAAATAATTTGAAATGGGATTGATAATGTCAGTGATAAAATACTGCAACTTGGGAATAGTCCTTCCTTCCATGTAGTTTGTCACGTTGGGTGTTAAATGCTAACTGATTGAAACTGCGCAGACATTGCATTATGGAGAAGTCCGTTCCCAAGACTCCCTCCCATCTTTCTTTGGTATGGGCTTACGAAACAGAAAAAAACTATAAGCATAAGGGTTTGTACTCAACTAGGTATTATTGCATAATCCGAACCTGCATAACCATAGTCTGGTGATTTGTAACGCCCAATTCTTGCATTGAAATGATTAACCCAATGATTATTACTTCTGCATTTGTCAAACAATAAATTAAACATAATGCCTTTGAAAAGTACAGATCAAGTAGAAAATGCATAACCAAAGATAACATAACATCCCTGAAATTGGAGAAAATTGGCAAATATTTGATCTAGTTTTGCCAATTAAATATGTAGAGGGTTTATATATCCAGACTAGCTTCTGTTCCAATCGGTACTCAAACGTTTTGATACGACAAGTCCCTTGCTTTTTCTCGTACTCATGCGTAGAAATCTTGGAGCCCGGGGAATTTTCCTGACAGGCATTATTTTAAATCATGATGTTCATCCACCTGTGTTCATTGCTAAACTCATAGGTACTTAAGCCGAATCCAACCGGAGAATTGCCATGACATGGGCAGTGAACCAGGTGGATAAGGGCAAACAGGAAAAATGCCTCTATATGAACACTATTTGTTTTTAGTAGTCTACACTCGTATATTGATATTATTACGTATTGAAATTGAGTAGGTAGTTACAATTTTTGCTGTGAAGCGTAACACCAGACATGTAAAATATTAAATGTTACCAGTGGATTTTTATTTGTCATAGCCATACTCGTATAAACTTGAGTTCCAGGCCAGCACTGCAACTATGATATGATTATTGATTAATTGATCAATACGGTGAAATTGTATTTAACTGATTTGACGCAGACCGATTCGCTGAAGATATATAGAATGAGATTTTGCACAGGGGACCAACATTTTACACTTAACCAAGATAAGATATTGATTATTCCTCCAGCCTTATCCAACACTCCTCAACAAATCAATTTTATTTTTCACTGTATTTCGTACATGACTTTTCTCTCTCATCATGCATCAAACGAACACTCATCGAAGTAGACAATATGTATAATTGATGATAATAAAATGCTGCCCCTAATGCGCATTCAAAATTTCATGTGCAGTCTACGCAAACGTGGCTTGTTTTATAAGTTACATCGATGTGGCATTTCGCGGCTAAATCGATAATTGTCGACTTGCCCGAATAATTTTCTTTATTTTCATGTAATGCGGTTACGTCATCCTTTTAATTATAAATGACGTACCGATAACTTTCGCGATGCCTTTGTGTTGAATAACATCATCGTTCAATCGTAGATGTTTCCCCGCTTTGGCTATTATATTTAATTTAAACTATGAATAAATATCAATGCACTCTGCGACGGTTACGGTTGCGGTATTCCGACAGTTTCGTGGCAAAGACGTAAAAAGTTGATCATAAATCAATGTGTTGTTTTCCGTAAATGCTCCTTTAAGTTTTCTAGTCTATAAATAATTGCTCTCAAAATGGGATTCTCCTGTCACATGAAAATAAACTGGAAATGTTTAATAGGTGAAATGATTACGTTTTGTCGTCTTGTATAATACTCTAGCCGTCGTCCCTGGATATAATCAGTTGGGAGTATCTGTATAACTTGCGAAATGAATGGAACTGTCCAGGTGAAATCGGACAAAATTAGTCAAATTTTCATTTTCAAATTGAACTTTCAACCATGTCATTTCTTGAGGATCTCCTTCACGAAATCTTACTAGTCAGGAGTGTTCGCCCAGCTTTCACTCACCCAATTGGATCTCGACTTCAATCATTTTTATACCACTCCGCCTACCAGCCATACAGGTGGAATGGAGAGAGCAGATTATTTGAAGTGGCTGAGGACTCTTATCTAAAGAGATCCCCAATTTATACCTTCATTTGCTTTGTTTTTGGTTTCCTCCATCTGGCAATTCTCCTCGTGCCGGGTGAAGAAAATGTCCCTCTGCTCATATCAATATCGAAGGTTCAGAGCATTCTAGTTGGCAGCTTCTTCTTTGGTTTTGGCTACCAAATCCACTTTCAAAAGAAGGTATGTCACGCTTTCGTCAGTTTCCTGAATGGGATTTTGAACTTCAATCAACTTCAAGAGTTTGAAAACGTGGCCAAGAGAAAGTCAACTGGGGATACGTTAAATGGGAAGGATGAAAAGCTAAAATCTGAGCAGAAACTGATCCTCGCCACATGCCTTGCAATTAGGATGACAGCCAGGACTTTCTCCGTAATGATGGCAATCACAGCAGCACTTTTCCCAAAGTCTGGATTTAATCCATTTGCAATTCTGCACTATCAGTATGACGTCAGTCAATTACCCGTCAGCGTCAGGATTTGGGCCACCGGCCTTCAAACTATCCTTGTTTTTGCTGGCTGGGAAAATATGTGTGCCATATATCATATGGGCTGGAAGGCGATGCTCCTGATAGGAATTGTTTGTTTGAAGGAGTCACTCCTCCGCTTTCATCAATTGTCCCGTCAACTACTACAGCCAGGAACGAATGGATGCTATCAGATTTGTGGGATGTACAGATTCCTCCAAATATTGGCCATGCAACTGAACAAGTCGATAAACCAGGGGTTGATCAGCTCAACCTTTGTAATTGTCGTTTCCACGTATATCCTCAGCCTATTTTCGCTGATCAGGAATTTCAGACAATTGGATCTAACTGGGGCTGTGTTCTTCCTCATGCTGGCTAATGACTGCTCCCTCATCATTTTCATTACTTTTGGACAGGCTTCTAAGGTTCATCCGATGTCGATGGATGCAGAACATATTGTTAAAGGGATGCAAGCTTTTGGACAAAATCAAAAACCGTCATCTTCATCAGCGGTGCAAACACGTTTACCGAGGAATAGTGGATTCAACATTGACAGTCGAATGGATGTATCTTCGGCTACTCATTTCGGGTGGAATAATTCCCAGAAGAAATATTTGGCCAAACACGTCCGCTCGTGGCGCCCTGTTTGCGTGCAGCTATTCTCGTCCAATTTCTTTGATCGATTGACCCCACTCAATATTGAGCACTTCTGTGTGGATCAGACGGCTAGCATGTTGCTGGCGACGCAGTAGGGATGACCAGAACTTTTAGCGTGGACAATTTTACATCAACAATTTAACATGTTTACGTCTGGATACCGTCGTTCTATTAATTTATCAAGTAATACTGGAAGCTTGTTTCAAATGCTACTTATGCTGAATTGGTAAAGTGACATAATTATATATGCTGACCCAACACAAATTAAAAATATACTTGCTGATCCATTTACTCGAAGATTTTGAATGTTGTTGTTGATGAAGAGGCACTGCTGCAATTTTTCCTTTTTGCTTAAATTCCATTTAGTCCTCTGGAAGTGGCCCAATAATTATGGCATCATGCTCCTAATAAAATGTCGATAGTGATGATAAATTATCATTGCAAATTGCTTCTGTAACAGAGGCCAAAATCAGCGGTTGGAATGTAGGTAATTAAATCATTTTCCACGTCATAGCTGAGAAACAAGTCGTAGGTAGACAAGCATATCGAT
This sequence comes from Pseudosinella alba, assembly GCA_034700485.1. Lineage (NCBI taxonomy): Eukaryota > Metazoa > Arthropoda > Collembola > Entomobryomorpha > Entomobryidae > Pseudosinella > Pseudosinella alba. Next base: position 16,669 of record JAQIXQ010000451.1, read on the forward strand.
TTTATCGATCCCATTACGCCGATTTTGTTTCGCAATTTGCATCCACTATTCTATGGAAGTCTCAAGAAGTGAAATGGAATATAGCATAATAAACAAAGACCAATCGATATAAAAAGTTGCTTCCGTATCGATAAAGTATCGATAATCCTTATTTGTTTCGATTAACAGCAATCAATTGTTGAAACTTTTGTTCAGAGAATTAAGTGGCTTTATACAATTAGGACAATTTAGAAATATATATTTGTACCCATCAACAATCACAAATTCTGTTATTTGACTTCAGTAGTTTGTAAAGTTTTTCCTTACCTACAAAAATGTCGTGCAAGATCTATTAAATCAACAACAGAAATGAAAATCTGTTTTTATGATTTATGGTGCTTATAATGCTCGCCAATAATATGCAATATTTTCATGTTTTTTTTTATCAATTTTCATATGATTCATATTTTTATTAAAATCGGGACTTATTCTAATTGCCATTTTCTCTCATCTGCGTTATCAATTCTACCAAAAATATCATTATTAGATATGCATGGAATAATGAGATTAGTAGAGCTTTCTCGACTTGATCTTTATTTACTTATCTTTGTCTAAATGCCATTTGTGTAGGTATCGTGTAGATCAAATTGGTAGTTAATTAACAGCCATTTCCTCACATTTCATTGAACTTTGACAAAAAAAATGTTTGCAAGCATGTTTGCACATCGCGAACTGTACGGGTGCAGCTATCCTCCTCCAATTTCTTCGATCAATTGACCCCTGTCAATAGTGAGAGCTTCTGTGTGAATCAGACGACTAGCATGCTGCTGGCGACAAAGTAGACAATAGCCCATCAGCAACTTATAATCGATTCATAGCTGTTTTAGATTTAAAGCAAAGGCAGGGTAAAGGCATGCTGGGTATGATAAAATGTAATTGCTAGTATAATTAAATTTTATGACCAGCCAACAATTAAAAATATACTTGTTTATCCATTTGCATGGCCGCAATTTTCATATACTGTTGATGTTGCGGAAACGACGAAGAAATTATTTATTTGCTGAAATGCCATATTTAATCATTTAGTATTTCTCGAAGTGACAGTGCCACAGTTATTATAACTATAACCGAATTCCCATAATTGACATTCGTATGATACTTTTTTTCAATGGTTTCAATAATAGCAACTAGAATCTGGGGATGACAACCAGTTCTATCACATTCCACACCTGATTGCTAAAAAAATGCCTCATGTAGACAAGCGTATTGATTTTATCGATCATATTACATATGCATATGCATATGTAATTGTTATAGATGGAGGTCTAGGCACGAAGTGAGGCAAGGCAATGTAAAATAATAATCTCTACATATAGCCACGTTGTGCTTTTATCAAATGAACAAGGAAAGTTTGAATTAAATATGCTTGGGATTCGAGCTTTGCCGACTTGTTCTCTAATTTAATTATCCCTATCTCCATGTCCTACGTCATGATGACATGTACCTAGGTAGATCGAATGGGTGGCTAATTAATAGCTATTTTCGTACCTTTGGCCCAAGCAAGTCAACTCGTAGATAGAATAAAAAATGACCAGCATGACCATAGTGATATTTAATAGGGTTAGCACCGTAAAACATAACGAGCAATTTTACTTAATGGTATACATGCAAATATCATATTGAGCTAGAAAAGAAACAATTTCCATTGTACATGATATGAATTTCAGACTGAAACGCGTGTTAATATTGAATAGAAATGACCTCTTCCTTAGTTGTTTCATAATTCAGCACTAGACATGACTGGCTTATCGGTTATTTCGGATTATTACTTGAGCTGCGAAATTAACTTGAGTTATTACCAAAACCTTCAGCGATGTCATTTCTTGATAATCTCTTGAAAGAAATCCTACTAATTAAGAGTGTCCGTCCTAACTTCCCTCTCAAACCCGGGCAATCAACCTATTCGATAAGATCCAAATTCCAGTCACTTCTATATATCTCCGAATACCAACCCTACCGATGGAACGGAGAAAGGAAATTGTTTGAAGTGGCGGAGGAGTCTTACATAAAAAGATCCCCGATCTACTCCGTCATCAGCCTTTTCTTTGGACTACTCCACCTGTCCGTTCTTCTCCTGCCTTGTGAAGGGAATGGCTCTCTTCTCAGTTCCCTGTCCAAGCTGCAGGGCATCCTCATCTTTGGGCTCCACTGGGGGTTTGCCTATCACATCCACTTTCAAAAGAGGGTTTGCCACGCCTTTGTAACTTTCCTGAATGGGGTATTGCACTTCAACCATATTCAGGACCTTGGCACCGACGCCAAAGCAAAGAAGAGGAAACGGAAGTCCACTTTCGAGGAGAAACTAATTCTGGCCAATTGCCTTGCAATTAGGATGACCACATACACTGTTCCCACTCTCATGGCCATTACCTCAGTCTTATATCCGGAATCCGGTTTTAATATATTTGCCATTATCCACCAGCGACAGCTCCTTAGCCAGTATTCTAATTGGAGCAGGATAGGAATCACCTCACTGCAACCATTGCTGATTTACTTGGGTTGGGAAAACATTGCTGCCATTTATCACATGGGCTATAAAGCAATGCTCTCGGTGGGAATTGCCTGCATGAAGGAGTCAATCATCCGGTTCCAAAAAATGGCGGGTGAATTATTGCACTCGACCCCAGTTGAAAAATCAGCGGATGGCTATGAATGCTTTAAAATATGCATCATGTACAGGTTCCTTCAAATCTTGGATAGCCGACTCAACATTTCCCTGAACCAAGGACTGGTGAGCTCAATCATCTCCACCGTAATAAGCACCTACATACTCAGCCTGTTCTCACTCATCCGGAATTTTGACCAACTGGACATAATCGGTGCAGGGTTTTTCCTCATGATGACTAATAACTGCTCCCTCATCATTTTCATCACTTTCGGCCAAGCCGCCAAAGTTCATCCGATGTCAATGAAAGCCAAGCAAATTGTCAGAGGGATGGATGAAGCTCCATCGCAAAAGTCATCACCAGAATCAATGTTAACGAAGAAATATTTGATCAGGCATGTCCGCTCATGGCGCTCCATTCGGGTGCAGCTTTTCTCCACCAACTTCTTTGATCGATTGACCCCTCTCAACATCGAGAGTCTTTGTGTGGATCAGACGGTTAGCATGTTATTGGCAACACAAGAGTAGTAATGTGTTGATTACGTGCGATGTTTCCTGTATCTATGATACCAGACTCCATATTTGCAAAATATTTTTTTTTATTTTAAGTTCATATTCATAATTGAAGAGCATACAATTAGTTATGTTTCATGAGGCATATGCAAGCATGAAGACCGGAATTACGCAAATGTGTTTTCATACCTGAACTGAGATGTGTGTTGGTTTTGGTTAAGCCTATTTGTAGCTTCGAGTTGGAGTCGAAAATGCATTTTCTTTCTTAAAAAGTTAGCCGCCAAAGAGAAGAAACCTAAGGACATAGAACCGAACGAAGAGAGCTAGACTATGTTATATCAACTATCCGATTTTAGGGACATTTGTAAATGCTTAATTTGTCAGTGTAACTTGACCTATTTCTCAGTATAGGGTTTTAATAAAGGTACAGTGATGCAAAAGGCTTGTACCAATTTCGTTTTGTTATATAAACTTATTTTCACTCACTATTTGCTATTTTTTAACTCTTTTAACTGTTAGATCATCGTTTTACTGACTATCTTAATTATATTAATGAGAAGTTGAATATGGTGGTGAATAAATGTCTATGTAATTGTCTTTGTAAATCGTCCCAAGTATGTAATTCAGTTAGTTTTCATATAAAGTATTCATCGTCCATCATCGTTCATTGTAATTAAGCTAGGTAGATTCAAAAAATAGCACACACATGTCTCCATATTTCATGCATAATCCGTATTAGGATTACTTGGATGACGCTTCATTCTGATTCTAGTCATTATTATCGACGTCGTCGATGTAGCGGCAACGGGTGTACCAGTCATCCCCCTTTTCCAATTCCATTCCATTTACCTAGTTACTTAGATAGAAGTTGGAGAAATACGACTTGTATGCCAAAACATGAACAGATATCTCATTTTTATCCGGAATAGATAACTGTATACGTAAAGTTAGCTCGAGGTGAATCAATACTCTCTACAGATTATCAGTTTTAACCAATAGCATTAGTGATTAGCTCAAGGATTGTTGGAGAGACCATGCATGTTAACTTAAATTCAGTTCAGGGTTTCCCTACTAAGATTTAGCATTCTCTTCGAATAGGCATATCTATGGTTATGCGCGTTCGATTATTGACAAGCGCTTCCTTCTTCGTTTCAGGTAGATTTTTAAAAAAAATTGGGTTATGTATGATCCAATTTATGAGAGTTGCTTATCAGAGATTGTGGGAAGTAGCTAGTACTTTATGATGTCGTGTTTGTCTGTATGTGGTCCTGTCAGAGGATGACAGGAATGGTATTTTTCTCGGTGGCTCATAGTCCACGCCCAAGATTCAAAGACTATCCCGCTCATACTTGCTATATAAGACAAATAACGTTTTCTACTGGGAACTAGTTACTTGTGCTCAAGGGGTCATTCTGGGAAACTAAGGGTGCGATCCTTAAGTTGCAGTCGCTTCACAATTTACCGATCTGTATTGAGATATGCCAAAAAGTAGGCCAAGAATTATGTTGATATTTTAAGTATGTATATTTGTTATTAATTTAGTTGATCCTTTTCTTTCCGTAAATTATAAATTACAGTTGTGTGATAATATTAACTGTTTAATGGGAGCAAGTTATCTGAATTATATGTATACTTAAATATACATTTAAATATTTAAATATATATTATATATATATTTAATATTATTTAAAATTATTTAATTTCTTATATATTTAAATTCCTCTATATTAGATACTTCCTTGTTCCATAATATTTCTTTTTCAAAACGAAGCTGAAAGTGTAGTTACGCTTTGGTAAAATATAATATATGTCTGTCTGTGTGCTGTGTCTTATTTTCATTATATTGTCAATTTAAATATATTTCACAGATTGGTGCATACCTTTTTATGCAATTTAATGCAAGATATGCTTGTTTGACAATTTATCAGGATGAAATGTTTCAAATTGTAAATTCGCGATATTTTTCTGCTCCTTCACAGCTCCGTTTCTACCATGTCGCTGTAAACGAATTTAGTATGTTTTGGTTTCATAAAACTTCCAACTACCCCACAATGTGATAATATTTTATTCTAATGAAATATCAGATATGGAAAGTTCCGAGCATTGAAAGGTAAGGCAATTTTATGCACGAAATGTGCCCTTAGCATTGGGCCATATCTTCTACTATGAACCAAAGCTGTCGAAAGGATATGCGGGATTTTTTTTGGCCAGTTTCTCAGTTCAGTTCAGACTACCTTATCCCGTTGCTAATCTTGTGAATCCCGGAACAACTTGAAATTGCCCATATTTACTTGCTCAAAATTGTAATCGAATGAACACTGCACTATTATCCAGCGTAGTAGGAACGAACTCCTTATAGGGTTTTAGAGATAACCAACTAGACTGATGATGAAGAGACCGTACTGAAATAGATAACTTGGCCACGTCATTAAAAGAAGAATAGCACTGTTAGTTCAGAAGCACAAAGCTCGCTCATAACCATGGAAACATCCACGTCATTGTGTCTATTTTGCTTCGCTATTGTTCCTTTCATACCATGGGCAGAGACGGCAGTTATCCCACTAACACTGGAGTCTGACTGCTCACTCCACTACATTATATCGAATTCCACCGTCATGGAAACCTCCAGCGTCTCTCTACCGAGTAGTGAATTTCTTGCGATGAATACTTTGAGAAATATGGAAATATATAGCAGTTGGAACGGCCTATATAGCAGTAGCTATGCTGGTGACTATGATGAAGACAGTGACAGCGAGGCTGAAAGCTCGTCAAAGTATTCAAAGTTCATCCCGCAGTATGGGGACCCTTGCCTAGTCTTCATCCTTCTCACCAACGAGTTTGAGACATCCATTCGGGCCATACAAGAATCCGGTCACGGGGAATCTGATAAAATCATTTTCTTTCTGTTGGTGGACAATGTATCTTATTCAAACAGGCAAATTAGAAATTTTTGTGATGATTTGATCGCGCAGGTCCCGGACGAGACATTCCACGTCCCACTCGTTTTTGTTGATAAGCATGACTACAGCAACGTTGGGATATTTTGTTACTTTTGCGAGTCCATTTCCATTAAGCTCCAACTCTACCCATGGAAGCAGGCAGCATCTATTTTGTCATCCCAACTTAGGGCAATTTCCAATACTTTTAATGGTCATGGCCACGCTGGCAATGCTTCAATCCAAATCCCGGAAACATTTTCTAGGATTCCCAATTGCTTGAAACCAGAAATGGATGGGATGGACACAATCAAATTAAACAATCTCTTGACGGGTTGCTCTCCGTTGGAAACACTGATGCTCTCAAGCATCCAGCTAAAATACAACCTCACATTTGTTTTCAAGCACGACATGACAGTTACCGAAAAATTGAGTTCAGGCTGGTTCCTTAACATTCGTTTCTATGAAGGAAGTGCGGTTTATTTGCCTGCCCAACCCGGGAAGAACACGGGTAGCTACAGCATAATGGCTGAATCACGAATACATGATGTGGCCTGCAGGGAATTGGCCACTTTTGATTATGCCATCAAGTCGGTAATTAATTACCATATCGGCGGAGCTGCATTGGCAATAGCTTTGGCTTACATGATCCTCACACAAAACATTTATTTGGGATTGGACACCTTCAAATTATTTCTGGGTTATGATCCCAGTTGCCGACACCGAAGGAAGCTGTGGGTATTTATTCTACTCAGTGTCTCAATCCTGTCCTACTGTTATAAAGCGTTCATTAAAACGGAAGTGCTCCAACTCCTGGCTGATCCCACGCTACGTGATCTAATTCAAAGGGAGGGCTATAGGATTGCAGTGGAAGGCCTACACTCCACAACCCGCGTTCAGACATTCTTCAACAATTTACCCACACTGCTACATGATCATCTGGCGGATTTGCTTGGGAGGGCCCACCATGTTGAAGAGTTCTTCTTTGGAACTAACATTTCAAGTTCAGATTTTATGGAGCATGCTGCAGACCTGGTAGATGCAAAACTGATTTTTGTTCAACTCTCACCCTCCCAATTCATGAGTTATTTTGGTAGGGGTGGCAAACTTTATAGGGAAAAATACATCTGTAACAGTTATGATTTTGCAGGGGATGCCGGATATCCTTTATTTCTCCCAAGGGATATTCGGATATGGTCCTACATGTCGGAAAAGCTAACTTGGGCCAATACTGCCCTGACTGAAATGGGATTTTATGAATTCATCTATTCCCAAGCAGCCCCACTTTACTCCAAATTTGTGAAGGATTTTGCACCTAGTGACGGGGGTGAATTTGTGGTGAGGCAGAAACCGGCAACTGTAATGTCGGCTATTGGGGTTACATGTGGATATGCTTTTGGAACTGGGTCGGTTTTATTGGCAGGGTGGCTGCTTTGGATTGTATTGGTTTATTGGAAGGATAGGGATAACATTAATATGAAGCCTTTCATGGAGCTCATGGGCTATGTGAAAGGCATTATAATTGTATTGACACATTTGTTACTTCCGTTGTTGTATTTGAAGCAGGAATTTTACAAATTGCTGTTTAAGTTAGGTTCCCGAGTTCGAATTTTCCAAGAGCACTGTACATTATAATATTATAGTTATGCTAATTTGTCATCCATAGAAAAATCCCTGCTGCAGCTATTGGTCTATTTCAGATGCACATTGTCTTTGGTTGGGTATTGGATAACTGCTTTAACCAGGGACATGATAAGATGCGGTAAACCATATCGTCGGGGAATGGGACTTTGCAATTGTTATATATGACGAGATTATAATGTGGCATGATAAGAGTTTGTATCTGATGTCATGTGTGTTAACTTATCTTATTTTATCTTTTAAAACTTGATGAAATGTTTTTATTTTCAAGTAAAATTCTGAAACATACAATGACTCAAATTTAACTCGTAGGACAAATATTTGATATCACCAAAAATATGGCAATTAACAATTAAACCTACGGCGCATTATTTGGGATGTTTTCAACAGTAATTGATTTTATTTGTAATTTGACATTGCCATAGTTTTCATGTGTTCCAGACTGATATAATAAATGTCATCTACGTCGATGAACTCATATGGCGTATACCCACCGAACACGTAAATCCTATTAAGTTTCTCCACAAAGACCACAGTAGGCCAGGCCAGAGGAGGTTTCTTCTCTACTTGGACTTCCATCATTTCCTCAGTCTCCGGGTCAAATAATATGATGCCCGTCCCATTCGATAATAATTGCCCAAACAAGTAAATGTATCGGCCATCCGTAACGGCATACCTTTCAGTTAGATCAGCTCCTTTTCCCAAAGTCTCAATTCGGTTATCGATCGGAAAGTATTTTATAATATCTCCAGAAGTGAAGATATAAGCTGTCTCAGTTTCCCCCATCCAAATGGCTTCAAGAGAATCCCATTCTTGAGAAATATCCGCAATCGTTTCCGATTTGAGGGTGTTCAGATTCAAACTCGTGACATTTAACCGTGGCCCCCCATCAAAAATTAGGGCGGTGTCAGCATCCAACTTGATTAATGTCTCACCACCAATCCCATCTCCGAAACTTGACACAGTGGCAAATGTATTGTTGGCTGGGAAATATTGATAAATGTCTTGATTAAACAATGAGTTGAAATAAAATATCTCGTCCAGTTTGTTCATCACGGCTAAGCCGCGAGGGGCGAAGGGAAGTGCACGTGGTAACTCTCCAGCGATCTCGATTGTGTCTTCACTGATGGAGTACTTCAATACCTCCCTGGGAAACCAACCGTTCCCATACCCGCCAAATAAATAAATTGTGTCGTTGCCGTCGTAAACTGATGCCATTTCGGAGCGGCCCGTGGGGAGCTTTGCGGAGCATAACTCTGCAGTTCGGTTTTGCGCTGTTAAGGTATTCCAGGAAAATATGTAAATTGCTGCTGTAATCGCTAGAAATAGTTTTGGTACCCCCATGTTTTGGCTGATGTGAATAATAATATCAAATTAAAAATGAAAGGTTATTCCAAATGGTCACCGATGATCAAGAAGAACTGGTTTGTGGGACAATAGTATCTTCTTACTGACGCCGAAGCAGGATAAGGGAGTCAATTTTCAATTTATATCAGTTTAGAAGGCCACATTCCCATTTAAATATAAGTACTTGTAATGCGACGACGCGATATCAATTAGCATTGACACATCAGCGGCATGGCATGTCAATCAAATTGCCATTTACGCGATTTGCAATCTTTGTTGGTCATATCTACCAGATTCATTTTTGTATATGGAAAGAAATAACCTGATAAGAATAATCAGTTAAATTCCTGCTTTAACTTGTCTGACAAAATATTGTCCACGGGTTCGCGTGACCATATTATACAAAATTTGATTCCTTTCAATCCTTTGTATGAATCCATTAATCCATATTATTTACTATTACACCGACATGAATTTCGTATTATAGATGAGACAGTAGAGAAAACATTATGCTAAATGTAAGTAAGGTGGACCAATTTTCAACGTGTCACATTTTTGTTCTAGAATTGATTTGTTCTTTTCATTTGAATATTCGCATGTTTGATCATGCCTACTTCAGTTATCTTGCAATAAAACGATATTGTAGTAAAATAGGTTCGATAAATTAAAAAGTTTTAAATTATATACGATATAATACGATACCATACGATATAATATTAGCTAGTACTAAGGACCATATAATTACTTGCTAGTGACAGTAACAAGCAAGTTACCATTACATCCATTATGCTGTATTGTTCAACCAGCGAGATGGCTGCAACTTTCAGAACTCTGCTCGACTCTCATTCTTTTCACTTATACCAATCCATTTAAGCCCTATTAGTCATTATGTATGAAACAATTACTAGGGATATATATTAGAAAATTGGGGTACAATTAAAATAATAATACATGTTAGCTACAGCTATAAATGTACCAATATAAAGCTATAAGTGACACAATAGTGTTGCCAATGATAATTTGAGCTTACACAAAACCCAAATTAAAATTGTGTAGCTTAAATCCACATACAAAATTTTACTTGCCATGTTTGAATTTATCGTTCAACATTTCTTTTGACAAATTATCCAGCACATTCCAGTTAGCAGCGGCAAGAAGAAGGTCAACATGGGCATGGGAACCGAATAACTCAATTTAAGTGCAAATCCAGTTTCAAAATGAGTCACCCTCCAATTTACCCCACAACTAGGACCAAAGACCTATTAAACTGTTTTACAATCCCAATCAACTTTGCATATTATTCATGTTGCTGTCCCTTCCGATTAAAATTGGTTCCCGGGACAACTTTCCAATTCACAACAACCCCATCCCAACAACATGTAATAGTCACCTCGACGAATCGGAAACTCACATGCTTGTTCTTCAACACGCTAGTCCTACCTTGGATTGTGCAGGGTATTTACGGGTCCATCCCAACCGATCGTAAAAACCCGGCCATGTACTTCACTCTGGCATCCACAATCTCATATAACGCCGTTTATTTGACCATCCTCCTGAACATGTGGTTATATCCTAAAAAGTTTCTCGAAATTGTCTCCTTCATTTTGAATAACGAAATAACCACATCCGCATCCGCACTCCCTTCAAAACTTCCTAGATTCATACGTGGCAGCGGGAATATGATTTGGATCTACTCGCTGTTCTTGCTGTACTCGGGATTTTCTTTAAGTTATTTTGGGACTGGAGAGTTCACAATTGCATTCGCAGCTGATGGAGAAAATTCCAGTTGGAGCCCACGTCTCTGGTGGCATTCAATGATCGAGGCTGGCTACTCCAACCTTTTCATAAATAAAACGACGCATTTCCGGAGCTTTGCACTGGACTTGGGGATTGGAATCCTGGCGGCTGTTGGATACTTCCAATGGTAACTTAATGGCGGACAGGTTACAATTTTCAAACTCATGATCAATTTGTTTATAAATTTTTTTGATTCCAGCTACGTCGTAATTATTAGCTGTGAGTGCTTTGTACTGACGGCCATTCTGGCCCTGAGGTTATATGCCAGAGGAGTCGCAGAAGCTCTGCTCATTTCACCCGATGTCTCCAGTCAGGATCGTCTACGGATGCAGTCCAAAGTGGGGATTAATGAGTTCATTTCGGATGGGTGGACCCGACCACCCAATTGGGCTCAAATAGAACGGAATTATACAGGATTGAAGACCTTTACCAATTTGATTAATGACGTTTTCAGTAAAAGCTTTGGTTTTTATTTCCTAAATTTCGTTGTCTACTACGCAGTCGACTTCGGTAATATATTTTTGGAGGGGAAGGCAAATTGGCTGAAATTGGCTCGATTCCTATTTTACTTCTGCTGTGCTCTCATCTGCCTACTCTCCGCCGCTGAAGTTCCGCTTCAGGTTCAGTAAAATGTGTAAATATTAATATAATTATGACAATTGCAGTAATTATTTGCCAGGCTAGCTTATTTACATGCAAACATGTTTTTACAGATGCTCAAATTCAAAACGTGGCTCTCCATCAGTAGGAATCGAATGGGGATCCCTCTTGATGAGCAGCATTTATTGATTGATGAAATTAACTCGAACGTTGTAGCAATCAAATGCTTCGTATTTCCAATAACATATTCCATACTTGCACAGATGCTGGGAATCGCTGTCACTTATTTCATAATTTGTGTGCAGGTGTAATTCAGAGAGTGAAAAATAAACGAAATTATATTATGAACACGCTAAAAATAAGTTGTGTCATTAAGGAGAGCCCTTTGGAATTGATAATAGGTACTTGATAATAGGTACTTGATGATATGACTTGATAATGGACTTGATAATATATAGGTACTTGAAAAATACTATCTTTCCTTGGATATATAGCGTGAGCAGTACAAAAGTAAAAAAAATATTTTAACAAAAGTAAGTTGCGCAAGGTATTGCCAATAGTTATATGAGCAAACGACAAGAGAATCATTGTCTGACCCAAATATGCTCGCTTTTCAAACTCATGGACACTATTAAAGTGAGAAACTATTTATAGACAATATCAGCTCTTTAGATTATCATTCGCAAACCATCTCTCAAGTATTACTTATTGGTATGATCCGTTTGGATGATATATGAGGCTGAGTAACTTCCGAACCCGTTTTAGAAATGAGTCCGTCTAATACTAGCTTGCTTTCAACAACAAGCTCCCCTCTTGTGTTGTATTTCATTATGGGCACTTACTTGCGCATAAATCATAATCATTTTATGACGTTCCTGAAGGCAAGTAAGTTTATATGATGCAATACGCCCGCACGCCTAGCTGCCGAGCGTATTCTTCGTTTCCCAGTGAAGAGATGTGGTAAGTTACTGTCAGCGGTTTGAAAGAGGATGATATGATCTTGAGTTCGCTATGAGTTCCCTATGATATCCCTTATGATATCACTATGAGTTCCTTATGAATTCCCTTATGATATCACTATGAATTCCTTATGAATTCCCTATGAATTCCGAGTAGGGGTTTCCTTGTTGACGGATGAGCTGGATGATGGATAGTGAATGACGGACCGCAAGTATTGATACTAAATAAAGCCCAATTA
>JAQIXQ010000452.1:0-29321 GCA_034700485.1 Pseudosinella alba
CTCTCTCATTTATATTATATTTAAGAGGGGTAACAATTAAAATATCTAGCTCACGAAGTGAGCAGTGGCTTTCTAGTATAAAATATTTTAATATGGGGGAGCGGTCCAACCTTATCATGTTCAGAGAGATGGGGACCCTCTCACCGGATAAGGACCTGATCCAGTCCCTCCAATTCCTGTCAATTAGGGACTACATGGGAATCAACTACAACTACTTGAGATGCCTCCCTTCCCTCCAGTATCTCCAGTTATATGTTGAGTCACTCCCTTTGGTCGTTGACCTGTCCCACAAGCCGAGTGTCAAGATAAGGGAAGAGATCCAGACTGCATCCATGTACAGCTCCAATATCTGGGAATTGCTCCCGACTCTGAGGGAAGTGAAGTTGCTGAAGGAGGAATGGTTCGAAATGAAGATGACCGTAACGAAAACATGGACCTTCAGCCGGGATGGTTACGATCGCCATGAAAGGAGTAGAAAGCAGTTGTGGCGGCCGTTTCAGGGGGAGCAGGTGGAGTATGCCACGCTTCGAGAGGATATTACCTGCTTGCTTGCCAAGCTTATTCCCAAAATATTTGATTGGTGATGATGACTCATCCAGTGACGACTCTGATTGAGATTAAATAGGGATTATAAATTATAACGAATATGACGGATGGATAATTAATCTTTTCTCAATTATAAAGTTACCAAGTTAATTTGTTAGTTATATTGTTGACCTGTTGCTAAATTAAAAGGAGCTATTAAAGCAATATAAATTTTTTTCAAAAATATTCGTATTACAAAAGACAACAACTCATTAATAAAAAATATGTCCATCCATCCATTCTTGATCATAAGCCATAATATCTATGCGTTGCATATCACAAGATAAATTACCTAACACAGGGCATGATTCATATCACATTGATTGATTGATTGATGAATTGATTGAATGAACTGAACTAATCAAAGGCAAGGCAAAGCTCGTTCGTGGGAACAGGGAATTAAATATAATTTGTAATTTATTTGAGAGACAGATTCAGACCATGACCCAGATGGAGAAGCGTCATACAATGAAGTATGAATTAGGTTTTTGCGTTATTCCCATAAATTGATAAAGCATGTGCAAATAGCATATTGATATGATAAGGACATATGTTTTACTTGCTGTTGTGACGGCAGTCATGCGTTCCAGGAGTGCTGTGCACGTCCATACTGCAAATTAATGATGAGCATTTTGAGCTAATCAGAAGCGAGCCAGGCCAGCGACGTGTTAAAAGTACTTGGATGACGTTGCATATTTATACCAAGAGCAAAAGTTTGTTGTGTCTGACATGCTATGTCTCGTTGCTGCATTTCATCGTCAATCTTGCCCCACCGTTGTTATATGGACGGAAAATAAAATTTAATTGAAATTATTCCGATTTCAACTCGACTTGACCGAATAGAATCCCAAATAGTTTTGCTAATGAATCCTGAGGATCAGGCAGTGTTACTATTTAACAAACAGAAATATTTAATGGACTATTTTTTAAAGATGTCAGATCACACACTTTGCGTGTTTCCGGAAGAGGTAAAATTTTAAACTGTAATTTTAAATATCAGGCTAACTGCAGTCAAATATTTTGTTAACTGACGATGAGATTGTTCTATGTAATTGTTTATGCAAAAATTCTTTTAAATGGCCGATATAAATATTTTCATACTTCCACTAAACAGGTTTGGGAGATGATCCTACACAAGCTGGAGGATTCTCGAGATACTTGGAACGTTTTTCGAGCCTATCGTTGCCTTGATGCTAATGCAACTATACAGAGGAAGAAACATTTGTGGCTGCTTGGCTTGGTAAGAACTCGCAATCGCACATGTGACGCCAATTAACTTATTTTTTTTTACCCTAGTGCGAAGTCACCTACCAGCCAATGTTTCTGCAACTCTTTTTAATTTCAATTACATTAATTTAGATTCTTCCCCATCTCGTTCCATGGCAGTATTCCAAGTACATAGACGAAGCAACTCTTCTTAAATGTCGCCTGGTCTGCAGACATTGGGCCATTGCAGTGGATTCCTACCTGGAGAGTCAACCCCAACTAAATGCTTACAACAATCAGAAGTCCCCACAAGGACCTGGTAAACTCTACTGGAATACCAGAACCTACCTGGAAAAGGAATACTATTTGGGAGATCGCTTCTCCATGCCGAATTACCTGGGAGGGACCAAATTCGACCAAAGTGATTTAAATGAGCCCAAGCCCAAACCAATCTCCCAGTTCCTGAAGGACATGGAAAATCATCCATCAAGAAGGAACCCATTCTTATCAAGGACCTTGTCCATCACCATGCCAAATGAATTCAGGGAAGAAGACAATGACAGAATGCAACTCCTGCTAAATGACACGATTGTCCTTCACCAGCGATTTGGAGACCACGTCTGGTTCTACCACATTGACTTCCGGAATGATATACTTGACCCCCGCCTGATATCACAATGCTTTGGTCGGCTACCCAACTTGCGGCGGCTTTACATAACTTTGTACAATGACCATCCTACGCCCACTGATGTAGACATTGACGCATTGGTCACATCCCTCGAGGCTGGTCTACCCCATCTCCCCAGTTTGGAGACATTTCGCGTCGACACTTCCTTCGATGTCCTTCGCCGGTTCTTGATAGCCCGGTTCTCTCCTCAGATCCGCCGATTTGAATTAAAAATCCATGGCTGGGGTCAAGACTATCCCCGTCAGTTTCCCAACCTGACGGAGTTAGAGGTTACCGTAAAAAATGCGGATGATGTCCCCATCCTACGGAGCCTTCTCATGACCTTGGAAGCTCCCAAGTTGGCCAAGTTGCAGTTGATTCTATGCAGTGGGGACTTTGGCGTCCCGGAGGAAATTGGCTGCTGTACTTTCAGTATTGAGGAGGATGTCTTCGCCTGGCTAAGGGGGTTCCCCAGTATAAAATATTTCGATTTTGGAGAGGAATGCAGGATGGTCATCATCCGGGAAAGGGGGGACTTGTCCCCCCAAATGGATTCCAATCCATCCCTCCAGTTCATGGCCATTCGGACTTCTGTCCACATGAGCTTCAACTATCTGCGATGCCTCCCATCCCTCCAATACCTCCAACTATATGTCCATTCGGAGCCCAGCGTCCTGGATCGCTCCACCAATCCAACTGTAAGAATCCGCGGGGAGCTGGAGCATGCTGATATGTACAGGTCAAATATTTGGGAGGTTATCCCCAAACTGAAGATTTTGACCATGCTGGTGGAGGACTGTGAGGATTGCGGGATATTGGCCAAGTGGGTCTTCACTAGACAAGGATATGAGGACCAATTAAGAAAGGGATTGGCATCAACTTATGATGAGGATCGGCCACTAAGGCGGGATATCATCAACTTCCTAAACTATTCCATGAGGTATGGGAGCGGTGCCCCCATTTCCAGTGACAGTGAGGATACGAGCGATGACAGCGCAGACAGCGACATTAGCTCAAGTGATGAAAGCGACCTTGGAAATGATCCGTAGATTAGTGGAGTGCAGAAAAATAATATTTTTTAAAAGAACAAACCAAATTGTATAACATTGTAGTAATAGACAAAGACAAACTCGGAGTAATAAATGGACAATTTAGTTAAAGATATTTCTCAGGAGCTTTATTTGATTATATATTTACCTAATACAGCGTTTGTACAATATACATTCATCCTCCAGTAACATACACTTGTCAGCGATGCCACATTCAATTTATTCCGCCCAGTTCATTGGAACTACTATTTTAAATTAAACAATACATAATTAATAATGAATATATCATCATCATCATCATCAATAGATCGAGGATTCCAAATAATTGCGTGAACATCCGTAAGCATAACCAGTTTAATTTCCATCTTTATTTTTATGTCCTACTTTTATGCATCGTCTAATTAGGAAATCCCAACTCAATATCTCTTTAGCCTGTTCCACAATATCTCCAGTATCAAGAAGACTATAGTTACCGATTTCATACTTCATGATTTCAAAGTGGACTGGGGCAGAAATGAGCAAAAATGTTTCCTTCAACCCCATCACCCAATTAGAACAGTCATTCAAACAATATAACAACTTTCTCCGTTGCAACTCCAAATTTCCCGTTCATTTTGCTCCCAAAATTACACTCGTCTTGGTAGCCCATTCCAAGTATCTCCGACTCGGCCTTTATTTTAGTCTCGGCGAGACCGTACAGCCGCCAACGATCATACAATCCTGATTTCACAAGTTGAGCGAGACTCTGAACCAGCATGGGAAAGAAATAGTTTGCATCCGCAATGAGGAACGAGTTCAGTCCTAGCATTGATATTGGAACCGACTTGGAAACCCGAATTGAGCTCAACTCCCGGAAATACAAAGAAGTTGGTTGGATCACACGTTCATTGCCCTTGTGCAAAATAGCAGTGCCTGAGCTCAGTGTACGGAAAGTAAAATTAGTTACTGGCCCAGGAGACCATTGCACATTTCTCTCGGCTTTGGAAAATGTGTGAAATTTTTCGCCGCCTCCAACGCCAAAATTGTCCAGAGCTTCAGAGATAATGATGTCAAGCAAACAGGACACCACGGTACGGTTGTGAATGTGATTGTAGCAGAACCGGATCGTTAGCACTGTTGTATTGGAATCCATCAAAAACTCCAGTGTTGTGGGAACCTTGGGCTCTATCTGATACGTCAGGGATGAGAACATGGCGCACTGGTAGAGCTGCAAGATTAAGATCACTGCCATGCTCCATAGCCACACAGGATTTCCACCAGATAACTGAACTTCAGCACTAAGGATGGCAATTAGTAGAATGCTTGTGACCGAGAATAACATATTTTGCTTGGGATAAGAAGTATAATAATAAATTTCCACAACAAGAACATACCTGCATGAATAAATAGAGCATTTATTTCGATATAAATCATGTCAGTAGTCTAAATAACCTAAGTATAATCACATATGAATTACTTTGGTACAAGTCATCTAACATCTACCACACGTTTTCTTTAAATTGGATAACTTAAATATCATAGTTGGTTTTGCCATTACCTAAAATACATTTTTACTGGAGAGGGCAAAATCCAAAGTTGAATCAGTTAAAAATTTCAAGATGATCATGAGGCATATTGGGGTCGGCCCAAGTCCACAACCATCATTATCATCTACACTTTTAATTTTAAACTCAACATCACATTTAATATAAACAATCCTACGATGTAGCCGGTAACCACCGCAATTCCCGGCCAGACATTTGGATGAGTGAATCCCCAAGCTCGACTTGTAATGGAACGGGCGGCCTCGGATGCCAAGGTGCAGGGCAATGCCTTCATCATAGCAAGAAAAAATTCAATGACATCTCAATTTTAAATTTTCCGTTTCAAATCTAATTATAAAATTCTAATTTAATCCTAATCAAGAAACAAATTATACTTTTACCTGTGCAATTTTTGCCATGAAAGGATACATTCCTTCTATTGGCCACATGACACCTGAAGGAAGAACAGATAAAATTGAATTCATAAGTGACATTCAAAACTTAATAAAAATTAACTATGCTAATTTGTTATTAACTGCCTACCTGATAGGAAGAGATTTGGGAAGAAGCAAGCCATGGTAATCATGGCCGCTTGGAGTTCTCCCGTGCAGACTATTCCAAGTAGGAACCCTGAATCCAATTAAACATCAATTTCAATTTGTCCAGGAAATATTTGCGAATACTGACATGTTTTATAATTATTGATTACCTAACGACACTCCAGCGTAACCGCACATGACTGAGAAACCATAAGCCAGCAGGTCATTGCCCTTGATTGGAATTAGAAACAGTTGGGTCATCACCAGGTAGGCTGCTAATGACTGGAGGAGGAGGACAGCAAACTCCGCGATGGAATAGGCAATCATGATCTCCCACATGGCCACCCCACTCACAATGGAGCGGTGGAGGATTCCATTTCCTTTCTCCCGGATGAAGCGAATCCCCGTTATTACAACGGGGAAGAAAGTTAAAAGCCTTCAAACGAATGACAAATTCAAAACTGTTTAATTTGCATTGTTTCGGATTGTCAACTTCACGCATTAGCTATTTGTTATTCTGGGGCTTACACAACTCCCGTTCCAGGACCGATAAACTCCCGAAAGTTTGTTTTGTCATCTCCAAATATTGGTTTTCCATACTGTGCCGTAATTCAATTAAAATTTAAGTTTTCATTTAATTGCTATTTTATTTTTAAAAGCTGTTGGGCATAAATGTAACAAGTACCTTCATTGGGAACTCCAAGTGCCGCTTGTCATAGCCACAGTCATCCATCAGTTCCATCGCAAACTTCTCAAAGGCAAAGAGAAAATTATATTCGATGGAGGTGGAGATGATATAATCTGTAATTGATAATTTATTTCTATTATAAAACTGATCATTTGATCCGAATTCGGGGTGCAATTAGTTGAAGAACAGCTATGGACGTACTTGAGGCATCCATTCTGAGATTAAACTGGGTTGAGTTAATTATAGATTCATCCGGGCTTTGTCCAGACTCCACTCGATCAAAAAGAGCTGCTGAGAAATTAGAAGGGAATGTCACATAGCCCCAGCTAGTCCCAGCCTGGACAGCAGTTATTGCAGTGGACTCACTGGCGTGTGGTTCCTAATTTAATTAAAATATAGCAAAAATTTGAACTCAGTCATAATAATGCAATTTAATTGGTTTCACAAATCAAATAACAAATTTACCAATATTAGCATATCTTTCTTAAGATAAGTCAGATAACGACAACTCAACAGATCCATCGAACATTCCCCTACAGTTGGAGTTACATTATCGCACGAGTAAATTTCTCCATTCACCAAACCTATGTTTAAGTCGTGGGGCTCTTGACCCTGAGACACCAGGCCGAGTCCACCCACGCATGCGGCACAAAGGATGTTGAAGGCAAGTAACCTGAGAAATATTTAATAATGAATCATTATTAATGAAGATGATCCTCTTTAATTAACATTGACATTTATTTTATTTACAAGAATATGTGATTTTACTTACAGTGGATTTCTTAGCATAACGGCGAAGTTCTTCCCGATCAACGCTCCGATCCGGATGAATGAATCCTTCGCTATAGGATTTTGCTTGCGTAACAACTTGGCCATGTTACTGGGGGCTAATGGAATATAAAAATAAAATCGTTTAAAATATAATTGACTGGTTCAATGTTGGCATAATTAGTTAATAACTGCAAGACAAAGTATGATTTGTCAGTTGCAAAAATTGCAGTAAATTGATTGCCGAATGTAAGTACCTTTCACTTCCGGATCATTCCCGAAACTGGATTTGCGGATATATCTAAATCTATCTTCTCGCCTGGACAAATCCAATATGATCTTCTCCAGATTATTTGTTCCATGTTGGGCCATCAAACGATCAGTTTGTCCTTCTTCTAATAGTCTCCCGTTTCGCAAGAAGCCCACCTTAATCGAGAAAATAGTCCATATTACACCGCAACGTCAGTTAAAAATATGTGTATTTATTTCGATGACTCTCCTACATTATCAGCCCCTCTGCATTCTTCAATATAATGGGTTGTGATGATCACAGTTGTCCTTTGCCTTTGAACCAGTTTTTTTAGATGAAGCCATACGCTGTAAAAAAATAGATTGTTTGTGTAAATTAGCTTGGATAATATGATCGATCAAATATCCCCATCAATGTGGTTGGTATTTAAATTAAAAAGATAAATGACATTTATTTTAAACTTACTTTTGTCGGATCAAGGGATCCACACCAACCGTCTACAAACAGATAAATATACTAGTATAAGAATCAAGCTATGTTCGGTAAATCATATTTATGCTGTCATGAAATATTTGCTTACCGGCTCATCTAAAATGAGTAACTCAGGACGGCTTAGCAATGCCACAATTAAAGAGACACGTCGCTGTTGACCCCCACTGAAATGATTTCAGAATAAAATTGGATAAATATAAATTCAATATAGTACATGTTGACAACGCAATTTCAGTCTAGCAACCAAAATTACCTGAGAGATTCGATCCGTATTGGTCCCTTTGGCAATGACAACAGGTCAACCAGAAACTTCCTCGCCCGCTTCACCCCATCCCTTGACATCCCGTTGAGAGTACCAAAATAATTTAGCGTTTCCTTAATAGTAAATTCCCCATACAGGGAAATGTCCTGTGGCATATAGCCAACATTCCTCCCTGGGACGCCAACAGAAGTACTTCCAGGCTTCTGTCCAAATATCCAAATATTCCCCTTGTCCAACTTTTGGAGGCCCACAATACAGGAGAGCACTGTGGTCTTGCCTGAGCCGCTGCTTCCTAAAAGACCGTATCTAAAATTCCAACAGAAGTAATTACATTCCTTCCTCTCATTTACATAATCATATTTAGATTTTACTAACATGGATCCACAAGGAACTGTCATGTTGAGTCCATTCAACACCTTCGGACCGGTTCGGTACGCCTTTTCCGCATTTCGAATGACCAGCGCGTCCCCACTGGGGGTGACACTGACAGTCCTCTTATTGTCGTCAATTATACTGAGGGCAAACTCTTGGGCATCCTTTTTATTTGGGACCAGCCCTCCACCCACACCCCCAGGCTGACCAAGTTGCACGGCCAATGTTGCATTATAATCTCTGTAAGAGAGCCCCTCCACTCCCCGTTTGCTACTCCCCCGACTCCTAGCTTTCACTCGGAAGTTACTTTCACCCAAAATGGAAGAGCCTACACTGGCCACCCACTGGAGTATTAGTGTAATTAGATTCATGAGTTCGGTTGACCTTGTCATTCCTTTTGGATATTATAATTTAATTAAATTAGTGGATTGGCGTGACAATTAATATTTAACGGTTAAATAGTTAAATCCATATTTATGTGACGTAATGACACTTCTGCACCTTAATAACTTAAAAGTTACCGAACCACATCATTTCTAGAACACAGCCAAACCAACAATGCACAAATTTTATTGGACTGGAGTACTGACCGACTGGGCAATAAAAGTAAAACCGATGATGCGTTAGCTGTGAGAAAAGTTAGAAGCCAAATGATAGAATGACGTCTGGAACCTTGAGCTAACTATATTTTATTTGCTTGTCTGAAATTTGTTAGCAAATGTGTAATATAATATGCTACTAAATGAAATGCGTAGTAGACTCTAGCCTGCAATGAGAAAAATTTCCAAGTCGAATAAGTCGATGCGAATTGCGAACAATTTTAATCTTATCTGACAGTAATCCAATCCAGTTCTTTGGGTTCCCTTCTCCCATCACTACTCAAGCTAATAATCAGCTATAACTATGAAGAAATAATAAACTGGATTTAATCATTCGTCATGGAGTTTAATTCCCAGCCCTTGACTCACATAATGCTAACGTCAGTCAAGAGTGGATGTGGATGGGAGGGATGGATCTCGACCTGGATTTTCATGACGTGAGTTTGACATGGGAAACGTCGTAGATTAGCTGATAAGTGATGATACTTATGGACACAACATGAACTGTCGCGAAGGGTTACTATGTACTAGGTTGCAAACTTTTTTATTACGGAATTATGTTAAAGCAAAATTAAGGTTTTTGAGATAGTTACAAATAGGCAGGTCATATTCAATATTACACCCACGGCAAGAAAGTATGGCCCATCCTCTATGGGTTGGGACTGGAGCTAAAAAATATGGACATTGAGATAAGTATAAATTATCGGAATATACATTTGAAAAAAAAAATGTATTAAAATACTTTTTTCCCAAGATGTGTCTCGTGAGATGACGTTATCTGGCTCCATCGTCCTTCAGATCCTACACGTGCCTGTGACTTCAAATTCACTTGTCCAAAATTATCCAAAATTTTTTTTAGTTTTCTTCTATGGAAATTACAACTTCCAAGCTCTCTAATTAAATACCTGAACCCCATTTCAAATCTCAATTGAATGTACCAATTAGTTGCAAAAATTGTAATAAAATATATTATATCACATGGAATTGTAGAAACCGTCTGCAAACCTGGTAATTTTGCTGGGGTTTTCGCTAAAAAATCCGGTTATTTTACTAAAATTAAAAGTTGCACGGCCGGGGACGTCTGCTTCTTCCTTACAAGATTCAAATCAATTTTATGTGAATTTTTTTCCTGATTCACACTAAAACCCCGACTAGTCCTAATTAGATTTTATTATCATTATTTAATTGTACTCATTTTTAGAAAGAGCCTGGAGAAGCCTCATAAGCCGGTCATTTCTATGTTGTATATCATCATCATCATTCTTGCGCATCATAAACAAGTATTAAATTGGTATTCCCAATCCCAATTTCAAACAACGTCATATTATCCGTTTCAATTAAAATAATAAAATAACCACCTTTTTGTCTCAAATTAAAGCTGTGAGGGCATTTTCTCATCAGTATAAATCCTGCTTTTGCTGTCTGCGGGGGCTACTTGAGACAAATGGTAAGACAAAAATATTATTAATTAACTGGCAAGCATAATTGGGCTAGTATATTTCCTCACTGCCCTTGAAATAGTGCCCCACTTTGTTTTTTTTTATTTGGGATTAGGTATTTAAAAATTAGTCGAATTTTAATTACTTACTTTATCGATTTTGGAAATATATTGAAAACTGATCTCATTACAAAATAAGGATATTTATTCATTTATTTACCACATTTGACATGAATAAAGGAAAGCAAACAGAATTACAAGACAAGTTTATCTAATTTTGAATCAGTTGCTAACTCTAACATTCTGCGTTCAGTTTTGGAGTGTGTTTTATTCACGTAGAACATCATTAAAGATAATTGACTACAAATATTTTTACGCTCCCTGTCCATGTTTTAATGCCAGTTAAATTCTTCCGTAAGCGCCTTAGCCACATGCCACATCACCGCTTCGATCGCATCCGCTGGAATGAAAAACCAGTTCAAATATAGAAGTTTCACACGAAGTGTAATATAATTTAATATATTTTAGCATCCAGCATTCACCTTTTTTCCCATGAATGGGGAGGAAAGAAAAACTAGCTGTTTGTGGATCTTCCGGACTCAAGTTATTTTAATTTGTATTTAATGCTTCTTGAACAAAGTTGAAACTCGGATGACTAAACAAATTGGAGGAGGTGCTGGAGTTAAATGGAGGTATTTACACTGCATTTAACTCAGAGTATTCATTTTAGTATTTTTATATATGAATTGTATTCAATATTGTTATTGTTCCACTTCCTTTATCAGCATTAAAATGTTTAAATGGTTAGCTAATTGGGCGCAATTAAGAAAATATTCTGCGCTACACTATATTAGGAAACAATTTAGCGGATATAATTTCAAATAAAAATCATGTTTGTACCTGAAGTAAAATAAAAAGTATTTTACAGAGATTTGATGTAAGATTAAGGAAGATTAAATAACAATATAAATCATGAGAGAGTTACTAACTGGTTACCTTTATGGAATATAAATTGCACATATAACTATTTGTAATTCACATAATATGTTATCCCAACACCCACGAATTGCAGGATTTGTTTGATTTTCCATCACTCTCATGCTCAAATTTTTGCAACGAGACTTATTGCAGAAAAATGCCAATTTTAAAATAAAATCTAAATTGGACACGTTTATTATGAATTCACTTTTATATCACTCGTCCCAATTGATCTTCCTGCTAATTATATTTACACAATACGGAGAAAGTAAAATCCCAAAATAACAAATTTCAAACATGCTTCTATCACATGGGAATTGATTTTCCAGATGTAAATTATTTAATAAGACATCGGCCTCCATAACATATTGCCTAATACATTGCTTTAGTAACATTTTCAAATATCAACTACGCTTTAAATCTAAAACTGATTATTACATTTAAAATAAAAAATCCTACGACGTAGGCGATGATCACCACATATCCCGGCCAGACATTGGGGTGAGTAAATCCCCAACCCCGACTGACGATGGAGCGGACTGACTCTGCTCCCAGCGTGCAGGGCATTGCCTTACCAACATGGAAAATATTTTTTTCAATATTAATCCGAAACTCGTATAATTTATAATTTTACTAATAGTTTAAAATCGTATCGTATTTACCTGCACAAGGTCCTGCAGTTGAACAACAATTCCTTCTAATGGCCACAAGACACCTGAAAAAACGACCAAACAATTTTTTAAAAAAATAGTAACTTTGTCAACCTGGTAAAAATTCGCTGAAATTTTATTTTCCTACCAGAAAGCAAAACATTGGGCACGTATGCAGCCATGGTGAGCATAGCGACTTGGATCTCGTTTGTGCAAAGTAGTCCAAGCAGAAAACCTGTCAAAAATAGTAATTGCATTTCGTAGTATGGAAATTATGCCTATCTAATTACAATATTGCAAATGATTTCTCAAATTACCCATTGACATCCCGGCATAGCCACAGAGCACGGACATGCAATATGCCAGGGTAGTACTCCCGATAACTCTAATTTGAAAAATCTCAATAAAAACAAAGAACGCTGCAGCGGACTGGAGGAGGATGACGGGGAACTCGGAGACGGAATAGGCTATCATGATCTCCCACATCTCGACCCCGTTCACTATGGACCTGTGGAGGATCCCATTTTGCTTCTCCCGGATGTACCGGATCCCGGTCATGATCACGGGGAAAAAATAGACAAGGCTGCCAAATGGAAATAGTAATCCATTTTAGTTAGCAATCGCTCTCTTTTGGAGTAAATTAGTCAAGATAATTTGAAGTATGCTTACATAAGACCCATTCCTGGCCCCATGAACTCCCGAAAAGAGGTCCCGTCATTTCCATAAATTGGTTGGCGAAACTGTTCAATAATTTAATTATTAATTAGTGTCATTCGCTTATTATGTCAGCATTCACTCA
Source organism: Pseudosinella alba (assembly GCA_034700485.1). NCBI lineage: Eukaryota > Metazoa > Arthropoda > Collembola > Entomobryomorpha > Entomobryidae > Pseudosinella > Pseudosinella alba. Next base: position 12,866 of record JAQIXQ010000452.1, read on the forward strand.
AGTCATATGTGAAGCTTCCTATGTACCTTTAATGGGGATTCCACTTGCCGTTTGTCAAAGCCGCAGTCATCCATCAGCTCATACCCAAACTTCTCAAATGCCGTGAATAAATTGAATTTGACCGTCATGGATATAATTGAGTCTGGAAATGGTAATTATTTCAATTAGCAAAATGTGTTACTACCACATTAACCGGGTATCAATTAGCACATTTAGTAATAATTTGAATATACTTGTGCCATCCAATCTGACAGTAAATTCGGATTCGTCTATGACCGAGTCCTCCGGAGTTTTTCCAGACTCCATCCGATCAAAAAGTGCTGCCGAGAAGTTGGATGGGAATGTCATATAACCCCAGCTTGTTCCAGCTTGGACAGCAGACAATGCAGACAATTCGTTGTCATGAGTTTCCTAATCCAATCCAATAATAATTAAAACATATCAATATCAATATACTGAGCTTTGCCAGATCCATCTCCACCCTGATATCGTCGATTAATTAAATTAAAAATATTACCAATAGAAATAAATCCTTGCTTAGATAACTCAGGAAGCGGCAGCTTAGCATGTCCATTCTGCATTCTTGATAGGGTGGGGTCATATTGGCGGTGGGACACCAAGGCACTTCCTTGTTAACTACACCTATGTTTATGTCTGTTGGCTGGAGACCTTGGGAGACTAAGCCGACGTAGGCCACACAGGCGGCGCATAGGATGTTGAAGAATAGTAGCCTGAGAAACAAAATTATCTCGGGCTTTTCTATTTCATTTACATACAATTTAGTTCACTTGAAATGTTCCTAATAAGACTCACAATGGATTTCTAGTCATGATGACATAGTTCTTCCTTATCAACGCACGAATCCTTCCCAATGAGTCCTTCAGTCCAGGAGTTGGCTTGCGTAATAGTTTGGCCATGTTACTGGGGGCTTAAGGTCATACATAAAGGAAATATTTTGATATACGCTTTAACGTTAAGGTTATGTGTCTTATTCATAAATTAGGAAAACGTGACCAGGAATAGTTTTACCTTTAACTTGCGGCTTGTTTTCTTCTCTAGATTGAATACAATTCGACGTATCCTCACTTCTTGACAAATCTAATATGATTTTCTCAAGGTTGTTTGTCTCATGCTCAGACATTAGTCGGACAGTTTCTTTCTCCTCTAGTAATCTCCCGTTTCGCAGAATGCCAACCTTCACAGTAAAAAATTATATTGGTTCATATCATAAATTTGTAAAAGTACATATTTAAAATGAACACGTAAAATAATTTTTGCTTTTATATATCGTTTACGTTATCAGCCTCGCGGCATTCCTCAATATAATGGGTTGTGATGATCACGGTTGTTCTGTGACTTTGAACCAGTTCCTTAAGATGAACCCAAATGCTGAAAAATATTTTAGTATGAAAATGATTAGGATTGACTATGATTTTTTAAAGTCACTCTTCCACTATCCTTTTTTAAATTACTTTTGTCTGATCAGCGGGTCCACGCCAACAGTCTGCAAAAGAGCACATTTGAAATCATGAATAAAAGCAATTAGTAAACAAAACTATTTGCATATTTGTCTTTTAATTAGTCATTTTGGGCTTACTGGCTCATCCAAAATCAGTAGCTCAGGACGCCCCAGCAATGCAACAATTAAAGAGACTCGGCGTTGCTGTCCACCGCTGTTTTAGCAAGAAGTAAGAGACACAAATTAATTAACAGTGCTACGTAATTTTCCCCTCCAATAAGTAAGCTATCCATTTCATTCAATAATTATACCTGAGAGATCCTACCCGAGTCGAACCTCTAGGTAACGAGAGTAGCTTTATCAATTTTTTTCTGGCACTCTGAATCCCTTCCTTTTTCATTCCATTAAGGGTTCCGAAATAATTGAGCGTTTCCTTAATAGTAAACTCCCCATATAGGGAAATGTCCTGGGGCATGTAGCCAACATTTCTCCCAGGGACAGAAATGGAGCTTTTCCCTGGCCTTTCTCCGAAAATCCAGATATTCCCACGGTCTAATTTTTGAAGTCCCACAATGCAGGAGAGCACAGTTGTTTTACCGCATCCACTGCTTCCTAAGAGTCCATATCTAATTTGAAAGTAATTAATTAATTAATCCATGTAAGTTAGCAATGATATCACTTCACGGTTGTCAAATTATTTTGGGGACGTACATGGATCCACAAGGAACGGTCATATTCAGCCCTTCTAATACTGGCTGTCCCGACCTATATGCTTTCTCCGCATTGCGAATGACTAAGGCGTCGCCACTCGGGGTAACGCTGACACTTCTCCCCTCCGGACATGGCACTTCCACCCCACCTCCCCCAGTTTGACACGGCGGCACGGGCCCAATTGCATTGTGAATCCGGTACGAAAGCCCTTCCACATCTCGTTTACTCTCATTTCTTGATCCCTGACTGAAGTTATTTTCACTTTCCCCACCAACTGACGAGCCTTCTCCCATCACCCACCTCATAATAATTGTAAATAGATTCATCCTCTCCGGTGGAGTCGAGCTCCTCTTAAACTCTGTTAATTAGCTATGGCGTACTCACACATAAATCAATGCACGATCATGACATTTAAGTATTAAATTAAAATGTGTAATGACTAATTTCGATTGAACCAATTTGACCATAATCATATTTCCCTGAGCTCGGTCAGTCAAATAGTGAGCAGCCCTATTTCTATTCATGGGTGCCGACAGGGCTGTAAAATGACGCTGACATGATATGGTGGGAAAAAGTACAAGCTTGTCGATGGGATGACGCATGTCTATGTGACTTCTTTATGGCCATGCAATTGTATCAATAGTGGTTTAATTTCTTTGAATTTAATTTGTTTTAAAACTAGTAATTAATTCGGGAATTAAAATGACGCAATGGAAAAAACTTGAACATTTAACAAATTATCTGGTTTGGCAAACACACTCTGTGTGAATTGTGTTCCATTTTATTATGATTTATTCCTCCTTTTTAAATTGTTCAGGTGTTATTTGGTATTTCTAGATATTTTCCAAATAGGAGTTACCTATAACTTATAATCACACTTATCATCAGTTCCCTTCCCTTTTCCTCCTGCTGCGAGGGAAAAACTCTGGAAATCGCTGTTTGCGAAATTTTTATCGGGAAAGAAAGGGTATTTGTTGATACATGATAGATGAGTGTGAGGTGTGATATTGAGCTTGCCACCAGATCATTTTGATAAACTCTTGACATGCTTGTATTTAATGATTCCATAATTATTAGGCATATGATGATTACCAACATAGGTACATATTAATATACTACAAAACAGCCATATTGCACATAAGTTTAGTGATGAGTGATGACTTTTAGCTGTAGATTGGAAGTAGGGAAGTGTGTAGGGGGAATATATAAAAGCGTAATGTAGGAAATTCGGACTACTTTCCCATTATGTTTTGGCGCCTAACTGACAAGAAGTGTTTCTCCAGTTTCGACATTTTCCAGATTAAGTTCTAGTTTAAAATTCAAGCGCAAGTAAAATTATCAGATAGTGTATTTGTCTTGGGAGGAGAATAAAATATGAATATATTTACGATATGGAATTACCGAAGCAATCTCGAAATAATCTTTAATCTCAATTCTTCTTGACTTGACTATTCGCCCAAGAGTGACTGGTAAGAGTGATAACAATTTTAATTAACTGTGTGCGATCCCTTTCATTTATGAAATCTATATCAAACCTGTTGAATTTCTAGTTTTCATACAAATATAACTCCTGCATTGTGTATACCAAACTAAACTATTATTATTGCTATGATTACTACCTACTAACTTTGCAATACCTTGAATAACACTTGTCGGTAATCAGTTTTGTTCTGGATATATATGGCACGATATTTAAAAATAAAAACGATTAGTCCTCCTTTAATATAGATTCGGTATTTCCTTAACATTTTCTCGCGTTTCATCAAAATACAATTATCGGCATTTAGTCGGGCACGACTACAATTAATTTAAATATGTGTATTACACACTTCATCTTGTATTCTAATGCCCAGTTGAAACTCTGCATCCCAGCTATAATCAAGGTAGTGAAAACCGGGTGCGCTTGCGGTTGTTTCACATGATACATGATAATATGATATTTTGCTAGTTTTCCCACTATACCTATATGTGGTCAATCCAATTTGTTGTTAGGTCGATGAATTGACGAGTTCATATATCAATGTTTGATTTTATTCCAATTTCCCATCGTTATGACTATGTAACTATTTCTGACGAAGAAACAATCCGAAGGAAATAAATAATCCATGATCCATGTCCCTTCATTTTTGTTATCTTCTGTGTCAAATGACAAAAATGAAATACGTCGATTTGGTCTGAAACAGAATCAGTTTTAAAAGAGGACAAATTTATGTGCCTGACATGCACAAATATAATTTTGCTAATTGTAAGTTTTGAACAAGCGCTACGAATGCTCAATTTCCAGACTCAGCTCCGTATAAAAATTACATTTATATTATTGTACACTTAATCGGCTCCTTCACGTGGTATTTCAAACTATCCCTGTAGTTTTCTTTAATTTCTCACCCACGTGCGTCATTCCGATTATGAGATTGAAGATTTGTTTGATATGAAACTATGCATTTGTAGGGTCTCGCAATATATACACACAAAAGTATTTTCTCCCGTACACGTGTCATGACTCACGAGTTTATTGCCAGACAAATAGACAGGGGGAGGAGAGTGAGACTTGGGAAATATACCAAACTCAACCCAATGTAATTACCCTCCAGCAAAAGACGTAAAATGACTTTATATAAAACCATGTTTGTGGCGATGGTGACGTGCTACACAATAATATTGGATAAAAAATATTCCAGTCAATTAAAATTATAATCATAAAAAAAATAATGCTGTGTTTGAGTTCATCATCATCCTCTTCATTCATCATATCTATTTATGCCTTTAGTGGTCTTATAAAACCTGATTAAGGATAAGATAGTCGCACTGGAGCTTACGATGAGAGTTGAATAATGAGGAAAATGATATCATTAAACTCATTTCGTCCAGACAGACCATATAACTTGTCAGAAGTAGACTACATGTTTTTGAACGATTTAAGATCAATATCATTGTTAATGAGGAGATGTACATTTTCTATATTGTGAGAATAATTTGCATCAGTGTCCGTGGGTAAATCATCGTTCGTGGTATTTGTTCGATTTACAATGGGGGCTGACGATTGACAAGTAATACTCAACAACCTTTGGATATATAATTTAGGTAGCTGAGGAAAATTTAACCCCATTTTAAAAAAACAAAATTAAAGTAAAAACTTAGTTTCTACCAGTACAATCCTTTGTTATAAAAGGTTAAGCATTTCAGCAACGTTGAGAACGTTTCGTGGGCAGCGTAATCAGTAAAAGTCTTTTACCAAAACACGTTCTAAGAACGTCGTTCTCTTTGAATTCATTTTTATTTTTTTCCAGTTGATACCAGCCAATTACATTTACACACTGATTAGAAATTAAATCAACTTTAGCAGATTTTCATATCATGTGGATGTTACCTCCACTGATGATTTCAATCACACAGGATGATCATCATGCAATGTCTTTAATTATCATTATGATATTATGAAATAGCAATATCATCTACCCTTTGGATCTTAAACTGATTATCACATTTAAAATAAAAAATCCCACGATGTAGGTGCTAATCACGGCAAATCCGGGCCAGACATTGGGATGCGAGAATCCCCAAGCCCGACTGACAATGGAGCGGACAGCCTCTGCTCCAAGAGTACAGGGCCCTGCCTATCAGAACATGAACAAATACTTCTTTCCATAATTCTGCCAATCATGATTTTAGTTACAAGCGGCTTATATTATCATCATATATGTATCTAACTACCTGTACGAATCCCTGCATTTGAACAACTATCCCTTCCAATGGCCACATTACACCTGCGGGGGGAGTAAACAAGTCAAAGTTAATCTTAATCTTAATTGGTATCTTCATCGAGTTTAGGAAAAATGCCTGAATTCACACTGGATGAGTAATATGATTGTCATTCTACCGGAAAGCATAACATTGGGCACGTATGCAGCTATGGTGAACATGCCAACTTGAATCTCACTCGTGCATAGTAGTCCCAGTAGAAAACCTGTCAAACATCATCATTCATAACGAGTCATTGAATGAATGAATGATTCATCCCATGCACTTTGTAACTCAGATTCAATCCATCTAATGAAATAGTATAAATGATTCCCTTAATTACCCAGTGTCATCCCGGCATAACCCGACAGCACGGATATGGAATATGCTAAAGTTGTACTTCCAAAAATCCTTATATGAAAAATCTGGATAAAGACAAAAAACGCTGCACCGGACTGGAGGAGAATGACGGGGAGCTCAGAGATGGAATAGGCGATCATGATCTCCCACGTCTCCACCCCGTTCACGATGGACCGATGAAGGATCCCACTTTGCTTCTCCCGGATGTACCGGGTCCCCGTCATGATGATAGGGAAAATGAAGACGAGGCTGGATATAAGTTTAACATGGATGCATTATAATTTTTAATCAGTAGAGTTGATCCATGTGATCTATAATGTTATGCTTACAGGATTCCCGTTCCCGGGCCCATGAACTCTCGGAAGTTGGTCTCGTCATCACCATAAATTGGTTGTCGAAACTATCCCAAAATTTACTCTTGCATTTGTCAACATTTAATTAGTGACGGATTAATAATTAAGTTAAAATATGCCACCATTTACCTTCAATGGGGATTCCACTTGCCGCTTGTCAAAGCCACAGTCATCCATCAGCTCCATCCCAAACTGCTCAAATGCCATGAGCAAATTGAATTTGACCGTCATGGCTACAATTGAATCTGGAATTGAAATTTATTTCAATTTCAAAAAAAATTGCCGTCATCACATGTCTAGTCCGCGCTGACTAAAATAAATTTGCATTTACTTGTGGCATCCAATCTGACAGTGAATTCGGATTCGTCCATGACGGAGTCCTCCGGATTTTTCCCGGACTCCACCCGGTCAAAAAGTGCTGCAGAGAAGTTGGAAGGGAATGTTATATAGCCCCAGTTTGCCCCGGCTTGGACGGCAGCTAGGGCTTCGGATTCGTTATCGTGGGATTGCTAAGTTGATACATATTAAGGATTTCAGCATCTCAGCATCTAAGTCAGTCAAGTTAATCTAATTAAAAAAATATATAATATATTTTTACCAAAATAAATAACTCTTTCTTTAGATAGCCCAGGAAACGGCAGCTCAGCATATCCATTCTGCACTCTTGATAAGGTGGGCTCATGCTTTCGCTTGAGCACCAGGAAACTTCCTTATTCACCAAACCTATGTTTAGATCTGTTGGCTCAAGGCCTGTGGAGACAAGGCCCACAGAGCCCACCCCAGCGGCACATAGGATGCTGAAGATTGTTAGCCTGCAAAAAAATACATAAACCACTTACGATTAGGAAAACCATTTTCGGGTAAGTTACTTGATTAAGTTTTAACTAATCCGTTATTTTACTTCTTACGCTGGATTTCTAGACATGATAACGAAATTCTTCCTTATCAATGCGCGAATCCTCCAGAATGAGTCCTTGAGTCCGGGGGTTGGCTTGCGTAATATTTTGGCCATGTTACCAGGAGCTGAATGTCATTAGGTAATGCCAATAAAACCTTTTATATGGTAATATATATAGTAAGAACATAATTAATAAATTTGACAGAAACATGTTTACCATTTGTTTCCGCTTTATTGTCTTCCATAGGTGGACTATAATTTGAGGTCTCCTCACTTCTTGACAAATCTAATATGATTTTCTCAAGGTTGTTTGTCCCATGCTCGGACATTAAGCGGATAGTTTCTTTCTCTTCCAGTAATTTCCCATTTCGCAAGATGCCAACCTTCATTGCAAAACAAAATATACTGCCGAATATCATCATCAGTTAGTTTATTTTGCAAACTCTCTTACATTATCAGCCCCTCGGCATTCCTCTATATAATGGGTTGTGATTATCACAGTCGTTCTATGTCTCTGAACCAGGTTCTTGAGATGGAGCCAAATACTGCAAAAAAATATTATGAGAAAATTATCATCATCGAAATAATTTTGCTGTACTTTTTAAAAAGTATTTCTAGTAAGTGGATTTTGAACTTACTTTTGTCGAATCAAAGGGTCAACGCCAACAGTCTGTAAGTAGAAGTCAGTAATTAATGATTGATTCGTGAAGAACAAGCAGTTTTCTTGGTGTTGAGCTATATATTTTAACATATGATGATGGGCTTACTGGCTCATCCAAAATCAGGAGCTCAGGACGCCCCAGCAGCGCCACAATTAGGGAGACACGGCGTTGCTGTCCACCACTGCTCGATACATTTGAGAAACAATTAGAGGAATTTAAGTTGAGGAAATTGACTCAATCCATGAATTGTTTCCTTTCTTTAATCATTATATACCTAAGAGATCCTACCCGAGTCGACCCTTTGGGTAATGACAGTAGAGTGACCAGCAACTTTCGAGCACCCTTAATCCCATCCATTTGTATTCCCTTCAGAGTGCCAAAATAATTGAGCGTTTCCTTAATTGTAAACTCCTCATACAGGGAAATGTCCTGTGGCATGTAGCCCACGTTTCTCCCAGGGACAGAAATGGAGCTTTTCCCTGGCCTTTCTCCAAAGATCCAGATATTCCCACGATCTAATTTTTGGAGCCCCACAATGCAGGAGAGAGCGGTTGTCTTTCCAGAACCGCTGCTGCCTAAAAGTCCATATCTAAATTTGATGATAATTAATTAATTAATCCATGTAGTGTAATTTAACTATGATATTACTACATCTTTGCTAAATTATTTAAGGCCATACATGGATCCACAAGGAACAGTCATATTCAGTCCATTTAAAACTGGCACTCCAGATCTGTATGCTTTCTCCGCATTACGAATGACCAAGGCGTCACCACTTGGGGTGACGCTGACCCCTCTCCTATTAAGCGTAATGTCGCATTGCTCGTTACTACATTGCACTTCCCCTCCCCCAAACTGACTCTGTGTGGCGGGCCCAATTTCATTGTAAATCCGGTACGAGAGCCCTTCCACATCACGTTTGCTCTCATACCGGGGTCTACCTCTGAAGCCACTTTCACTTTCCCCACCAACTGAAGAAGAGCCCTCACCCATCACCCACTGCATAAAAATTGTGAATAAATTCATCCTGTCCAATGGAGCCTAGCTCCTTTAAAAGCCCACTAATTAGCTATGATGCAAATCACATATAAATCAATGCGGGGTCATAAAAATAATTCAGCACTATGATCTCAATTCAATTTAACTAATTTGCACATAGTGATATATCCATGAGCTCAGCCATTCCGAAACTGATTGTGAGCAAGTTTAATTTCATGCATGGATGTCCAGGGTTATAAAATGAAGTCGATATGATAATGATGATACCACTGATACCAGACCATTTTGTAAACATTTTGAAATCTCCTTATTTAATGACTCCATAATTATGCAGCATAATGATTACTGATTACGTACTCATGTAAATCGCAAGCTGCAATAATGATGTATTTTTTTTGTAAATCCAAAGCAAAGAAATTTGTGGTGGAGGAATACATAATTGCGTAATTTCAGAAAGTTTGACTGGTTTCCCATTATGTTCTCGTTGGCTGGAAAAATGTGTTTCTCCAGTTGCAACCTATGTATTGAGGATTAATTTAAGGTTCGTTTTAATAATCAAGCGGTGGTGAATGCTGTAAGCTATATATAACGAGAATTTGCCCTCCCGGCATAATCAAGGTGGCAAATACGTTTATGATATAAAATAATCGCTAACTATTCCCCCAAGAGCCTGCTGAGCGATAAGGAGTTTAATTAAATATGGGAGATGAAGAAATCAAATTTTGGTATTTCCTAAGCTTTTTCTCTCATTTCATCATACAATCAGTACATGTACTTAATGGGGCATGAACACAATTATAATAATTATGTAATACTGAATTCGTATGATAAATGATAATGCCAAGTTGAAATTGCATCTCTACTTTAATTACTAATGAGGGTAGAAAAACTGGTTCCGGTCGTTTCACATGGAACGTGATATATGAAATACCCATTGTTTCCCACGTCGGTTTTACGTAGTCAATACAACTTGTTTGCGACGTCTACAAGCCCAAGCTATTTGATGTTATTGCTTAGATGGATTTAGAAATACAAAAATTTAAAGATTAATTTTATTTCGATCGCTCACATTTAATTTTCATAGCGGTGAATATATGACTACTTCTGATTCTGGTTCTGACGATGGGACAAAGTGAATTATTGAATTAAATTTATTTTTCATATTTTTTTCAACTCTCTGAATCAACTTTTAAGGAATATGAACAATATATCTGATATGAATTTGTCTGAAGTAAAATCAGTTTTTAAGTATAGAACATCATTTTACACCTTCCCTGTGACTTACTTTAATTTCTCAGCCACATGCGTCAATCCGATTATGAGAATGAAGATTTGTATGATTACATGAAACCATGCTTCAATTACACCTAAATTATGAAATGAATGCCTTTCCTCCCATCCATTACAAATTACAAATTCGCAGCCAGACATAGGCAGGGGGAGTGAGATTTGAGAACTATCCCAAGCTGACTGAACCGAATTTAATTACCATCCAAAAAAAATTGTTAATCTTTGCTCTTGAATCAAATTATGTTTGTATGATGACTTGCTACATAATGATATTGGGTACAAAATATGTCTCCTCCGCTTAATTAATGCATCTGCTCTCTTATCAAAATTACAATCTTGGGTTTCGCACGATCGAAAACTTGCTTTGTGCTACATAATGCATTATTGGCCAATTTATTATTAACAGTCATCAGTCATCATTATATGCATGGCTAGTGGTTATATAAAACTTTTAATATTTTTAGCTGCCTGCCACAATTAGCCAGATTAATTATTCAGTGCACTGCAGTGAGTTGCGAAGGTTATAACAGTTTTACATATCCCAAAAAGAAAGAAAATATTCCTGTCCAAATTGCATTCAATGAATAATCATAATCAGCGTCATGCCCATAAATCCTTTGTCCGCTCTTTTTTTTTTGTCTTGAGTCATCTTAAAAGCTCATTTCCTTTCAGTGTAGCAGACTACTTAACTCAACCATGCGCTCTCTATACATAACCCAAATGATCAAGGGATCACTCAAGTCATTCAATCTGCGGTGAAACAAAAGCCGACAAAAAACAGAGTCCCTTTTTGCTTGTTGGTTTGGTTAAGGGAGTTTGGAGGGATAAGGGATGGAAGTAGAGGTTGGGTTTGGGTGTATGGATAATAGCCTCGTCTCATATATTGACCATGAACTCATTTCCTTTGTTGTTCAACTTGGCATCTGCATCAGATCAGATCACAATAGAGTTCACAAACCCAATTTTTTGTGACCTTGCACCTGGACTTGATCCTTACCTTTTTCTTTTACCTTTTTGTACCGTTTCATATTCCAAGTAGGGCAATGCATCCAATTCATACTAAAATGCAACAATGTTGTCCTTTATCCTCTTTCCATGAGAATTCTTCAAATGTTTTCCAGACATTTATATCATAACTGGATGGACGAGGATGAGTGAGGCATTTGCTATGAGCAGGGAGATATGGAGTTATTTTATTAAGTAACTCGTACTTTAGTCTGACTACATTTATTAACATGAAAAGTGAGATCTCATCCCCGGTCAGATTGTAAAAAAAATCCTTAACATCCCGATCTTGAGTTTACTAGAAAAAATAGAGTTGGCTAAATTTATTGAGGATTTTTTCCTAATTACCAAATTTAAAAATGAAAATAAAATCCCAAAGTGAGGATGAAGCAAAATACTTTAAGTTCACTTCGGATTCCTATAAATATTTGAGGGCTGTCAAAATTAAAATTGTCAAACTAGCCATAAGTGAAAGTGTAGGAAAGACGCAACAACAAAATTATAACGAGGTCAAGCCATTATTCTACTGCGAACTTTGTGATGAGAGGTTTTTGCATGAGCACAATTACAAAGAACATGTAATCCTCAGGCACAATGGGAGTGGAAGCGTCCCTCCGGAGGACACTTTGGCAAGAAGAAATCTGTTCATATGTCAGGTTTGCAACCAAATATTCAAAAGGAAAAATAGCCTCGCACAGCACGTGAAATATCGTCACGATCCAAAACGGGCAATGAAATATGAATGCATATTTTGTACAAGGACTTTCAAAACCAACCGGGATTTTGACCTGCACATCCTTTCCCATATTCAAGAGCATTCTCATTTTTGCAAATTCTGTTCACGCGATTTCATATCCAGGAAGACGCTCAGTTGCCATTTGCAAACTCATAAAACCGCTCGGGTGAAGGACTTCCGGTGCAAACTCTGTTCCAGCAAGTTCTTCACGAAATCCGACCTGAAAAGGCATGGAGAGATTCATTCAGGAAAGAAATTATTCAAATGTCAATCATGTGGAAGTAGATTCGGCGAGGCTTCCAAGCTGAGGATTCACCGGATGAGAGTTCACTCTCAAGCAAGGCCCTTCAAGTGCGACAGTGATGGCTGTGGCAAGACATTCAAAATGAAAGGGGATTTAAAAATCCACATGATTGTCCACACCGGGGAGAAATTGCATTGCTGTGAAATTTGTTCCAAGAGGTTTGGGAAGAAGAGTGATTTGAATAGCCATATTCGGAGTCATATGAAGGAGCGTTGCTTCAACTGTAGCTTCTGTGACCAATCCTTCACCTGTCAGAGTAGCCAGTGTAGACATGAGAAAATGCAGCATCGTCGTCGGGGTCGTGAAACTTCAGGATAAAAAACTAAACGCGATTGTAATTTAATTTTAGCAAGTTGGGATATGACACGATTTTCTGGGTTTATCATCGTTTGATTCTTTGAAAAATTACTAGTGAAATTGAGAATTTATGAAAACAATGCAACTCACAATACAATACAATAGAAGAAGTCAGGATCACAATCGACTACTCCACCCCAACCTGTTTCTATCCACTTTGTTACACAATATACTGGAACTGGATCATGTAGCATATCGGGCAACAGGTGGCTGGCTATAACCAGTTTCAGGCAGTCAATCCAAATCTAGGAGAACAAAACTGCAATTATTTTGGCCGTAGGCAACAACCATAGGATATGATATGATTTCATGTATCAAAACTTACGATTAGTAAAGATGAAGGAATGAGGCTGTAGCTCATCGCAGTCTTATTCAAGTGCCCTTACGCCCCACAATTCCCGTGACCAGATCACATTATCACATTCATATTCATTTCATGTGTATGATATAATAAAGATAATGATAAGTGGAGTGCAGTCATTCCCCATTTCAATCTGTTGATAATTTTGGCAACTATAGTGAAGACCTTCCAAGTTTGAAATTTATTTGAATCTCAGTAGTAAATAATATATTCTGAAAACCCTTTCAAACATCAAACTGCGCAGGATCGGTAAAATTTTCAACTTGGGTGGGATTGTAATATGGAGAATTGCTATCATTTGGAAGATACATGTCTCCTATTTCCAGAAGAGGTAATGTAAACTAATAAGAGTAAAAAATAGTACAAATACAGAAGTGGCCGTTATCATTCAAAATACATATATAAAGTGAACGCCGATTGTTATGTGACATAACTTAACAGTAATGTTTACCCAAGTTATGCAATTTCGAATTTATAACTCTTGTCTACCCAGTCATTTTATTCTTATATTTGGAAATCTTATTTTATTTTACAATAAACCGCAAATCCCCAAAGTAGAGTATAAAAGAAGCAAGTAAAATTACAAAGAATGATTTTATATTTTTTATCACTTACCAGGTTTGGGATGCGATTCTGGATCGGTTGGATAGTTCCCAGGACGCATGGAACTTTCTCAGGGCATTTCCAGAGTTGGATAATAATCCCCGCTTTCAAAAGAAAAAGCACTTGTGGCTATTTGGGCTGGTATGTTTGGAAGGAACAGCAACATCAAACGGAAATAATGAATTATGTGCTTAATTATGCTCCCATTTATTAACCCGTGTAAATTACCACTCACTTAAATTTTCAAAGATACTTCCCCACATGATCCCGTGGAAGCTCTCCTGCTGGATTAAGGAAAGGGATCTCCTCCATTGTCGCTCCGTTTGCAGGCATTGGTCTGCCGCTGTGGATAGCTATTTGAGAACTCAACCACAGCTCCGAGCTTATCACCCTGTAGGAGCACCATCCTCCCCACAAGCTTCAAGGGTGCATTGGAATACCAGAGCATATTTGGAGAAAAATGACGTGGACGATGTGGGCACAAGGAAGCGGAACCATTTGGGAGGTTCCGAAATTGGGGGGAACGGAAAGACATTGAGACAGTTCCTCAGTGACATGAAACATCACCCCCCAGGACGAAACCCATTCCTATCCAGGTCACTATTTTTTCACGTGTTTCCCCGAAGAAACTTAGAAACCTATCACAGAGATTTGGCGGACATTCTTACCATCCACCGGACATTTGGGAAGCACGTCTGGTACTACAAGATCTATTACATTTTGGAAGACAGTCACCCCTTTTATATTGTAAACTGTCTCCGTTGCCTGCCCAACTTGAGGAGCCTGGACGCCACATTATTCAGGACAGAGGGGTCCTCGGATGAGGCCAATGTGTCTGCAATTGAAAAGCTGGTAAACATACTCATGAAACTGTTTCCACCCATGCCTAATTTAGAGTCTCTGAGGATAGATTCTTCCCTCAAACAACTTGGCCATTTCCTCATCACCCGGTTCGGACCCCAAATAAGGCGGCTGGAGATCGACCTCCCCATGTACAAAAACGAGTACTGTTCCACCTTTCCAAACCTAACAGAATTGGAAGTGACGGCAAGGACTCATGAGCAACTTCGTACCCAACTTGGGGCTCTTCTTCTGACGCTGAGGGCTCCAGAACTGGCCAAGCTAAAATTGAACTTGACAAGTGACTCCTTCGACTATCAAGGGATGAGGGCTCGGCGCGCCTGCGAATTTGGGATTGAGGTGGATCTTTTCAAATGGCTGAAGCGCTTCCCAAAGTTGCAATATCTGGACTTTGGCGAGAATAGTCGGATTGTTCACATGAAGGAAAATGGGACATTGGCCACATGGAGGGACTCCATCCGTTCCCTTAAATTTTTGGCTATTCGGACCTCTCTTGACTTAAACTACAACTTTTTGTTGTGCCTTCCCTCCCTGGAGCACCTTCAACTCTATCCCCATTCCCAGCCGGGGGTCATGGACCACTCCGGATATCCGGACGTGAGGATCACGCATGAGATTGAAATCAGAGCACTTTACCATTCCAATATTTGGGCCCTCCTCCCCAAATTGAAGACGGTTAGCCTGGTTAAGGAAACATGCCTGGATGGGAGGATCTTCCTGAAATATAAGTTTAACAGGGAGACATATGAATACAATCAAAGGCATTTAATTCCACATAATCCTTGGATGTGGCAACGCATGGATATTGAATGGTTCTTGGCGGGGAGGGACTCACTCACAAGGCATGAGGAGGAGAGTGAAGAGGAAGAGGAGGAGGACGAGGAGGAGGAGGAGGAAAGTGACGAAGATGAGGAGGCTGTGATTCATGGTAATAATGAGGGTGGTAACCAGAACCCACCTAGGTATTTACCATTCCCAGGGCGTGGAATAAATTTCTAACCATGTATAAAGCAGAACAAAACTAAATGCATGCAAATTTCTAGGTTTACTTGTATTGATATGATTTGTATATTATGGTTTCTATGAAGAAGCCGTCATAAACCCATTTACATATTTGACTTAATTTTAAATGTGGGTCATCATGTTCTATCGATCCTAATTTAATGGATTTTAAATTATGTGCTGTGATAAGTTTACACGTTGCCCAAGTATGAGTCAACAATGAATGAGAAAATGTCTTTATTTTAATTAAAATGAGTAAGTAACCACAATATATAATACCCTTTTGTATTTTAACATTTATCTTATTAATTCACAAATTTTATAATAAGTCATATATATATTTATTACCTGTAACAGATAAACATTTAAATTAAATTAAAGCATAAATTAGAAAAACTGCTGTGCCGCTCTCGAGGTCCTTTGTAAGTTTACTGAATGTCATTTAAGTTTGATTTAAGAATATATGTTAGATAAAATATGATATTCCAATTATATTTAAATAAAATTAGCTCAACTTTTATAAGAAGTAATTTTATCAGGATATTATTTGCATCTTCTACTTAATTCCCCCATCACCCATATTCTGAATCATAATTCTTCTTACATTTCATTATCCGACAATCAGTCATTTTGGATTTTGGTAAGGTGATTCCAAATTCCGGTCTGGGTCTGGATATTCCCCAGGGTGACCATAATTCGAATCTCGAGAAGATTGATAAAAATTAGAGGATCCAGAAGACTGGTCAGTGGGATGGAA
>JAQIXQ010000453.1:0-29292 GCA_034700485.1 Pseudosinella alba
GGAATTGACAACTCTGCTTCGAAGTCTCGTCCCAGGTCAAATATGATTATCTCCAGCTCCTCTATTCGTGGAAAGTCCTCAAGCCATGAAACAATACTGTTCTCGACAGCACCACCCCCGCCCCCAGATTTCAGTTCCAGCGAGAGTTTCTTCAGATTTGGCGCATTCAAAGAATACATTATTTCAGTCACTTCCCCAACAGAAATCCAGCGGAGGTTGAGCTCCTCCAGTTTGGGGAATAAGTAGGAGTACTCCGACCTCCAGTGACGTTGGCGGATTCTCAGCTTCCTGAGAAGCAGGGCATACCGGTTGAGCAAATGGACAACTAATGAGTCCGGAGTGGAATCATAACTAAATCTAAAGTCCATCCTCTCGAGATGGGGTAGAGCGGGAAATAAGTTTATTTGGCCCTCCAACCGTTCATCGGTCTCCTCGAAGGGGTGACTCAGTTCCAATGACTGCAAATTGGGAACACAACCCAAGATCTCCAAAA
Source organism: Pseudosinella alba (assembly GCA_034700485.1). NCBI lineage: Eukaryota > Metazoa > Arthropoda > Collembola > Entomobryomorpha > Entomobryidae > Pseudosinella > Pseudosinella alba. The sequence continues at coordinate 494 of JAQIXQ010000453.1, forward strand.
CAGTCCGACAGACCTGAAATGTGTCTCCAATCTCAAATGTCGGACGGAAGTTCAAGTCGAGGAACCGAATGTGGCTCCCAAACCTGTGGAAAATTTCCTTTGCCCGGGTCCAAAAAATCGTCTGCGCGTCTTCAATCATACCTTTTCGATCATATTTCATGACAGATCTCCCGATAAATGGAGTTCGGGATGGGGGATGACCATCCGTCTTCTGGAGGAAGGTGGTCAACTTATCAGTCTTTTCAAATATGATTGGAATGTGGAATTTAGCCATGTCCGTGTCCACTGCCCGAGCCCACCTCCGGCTGACTTGACGGCAGACTAGCTCATCCTCCCGTGCCAACCTTGGACTGAGGTGCTCATAAACCTACAATGACAATACATAACATCAATAAATACGATATACATTTTAATTAAGATATTTTTTTTTAAAATCATTGTCAGTTTTACTTGGTCAATTAGCCAGGCATATTTATTCTTCAATACCCGACCTTCGAGTTGGGGGTAGAGCTCGGCGCAGGCTCGATTTCGAAAATTCAGGCTTTTCAGGCTTTTTGTTCTACAGAGCTCAAATGAGGGAATATTTCCACAATTTTTTCACCAAAAAATTCGCAATTTTTTTCTGAACAGACATGGTCTTTGGGACTTGTGATTCGGCTTTCAAAATTGATTGGGCTTTTCAGGCTTTTTGAAGTAGACAAAAACATGAACATTTAACTCCATCTTGCAAGAAAAAGTTCTGACCAGAAAAAAATTGCGAATTTTTTAGTGAAAAAATTGTGGAAAAATTCCCTCATTTGAGCTCTGTAGAACAAAAAGCCTGAAAAGCCTGAATTTTAGAAATCGGGCCTGCGCCGAGCTCTAGTTGGGGGTAGGCCTGGAAGGTATTTATCTACGGAATAACTGAATTCAGATTGTGCTAGGTGGTCATAAGGCTGTAGGTCAGAGAATGAATTTTGTTCCAACAAATATGGGAGAGTGTAGCAAAGCTGAAGCAAATGGAAGGTTTGATAAGCCATTTGTCTAGTTATTCTGAACTCATTTACAAAAAAAAATAATCGTCTGCCCCTAATAACTTTAATTTAGGCCAAAACTCTTCAATGATAAATGGTGGAAGCAATTTTGCCGTTGTGCTATACTTGGCCCTGCAATGGCAAGAAATGTAGATATGTCGGGCAAAAGTGGGCAAGGGCAATGGAAGGAATAATGTAGTCAGCATTTGGGCACCTGCATGGTGTTGCAAATATGATGTTGGCGGATAATTAATATTTACATAATAGTTAGTGTCCGTGTAATGATTCTAAGAATTTGGGAATATACTTCCAAATATTGATGTCTTTTTTTCACATGGAAATGGAGTGGCTAATTATGAAAAATCCTATATGACTTTCCTGGTCGTTTGATAGTTCCAGACACAATGTACGTGTTTTGGTATTGTTCCAATCCTAATGCTCGTGATATATGGATCGTATCGTATATTATTATTATGTTTTTCCTTTAGTCTAAAATTGGTAATCGTGTTCAAACGGATCAATTAGTTCCAATTGAGTTCAGTTCCAATCCCTATTTTATCCGACGGTTCCTTTTCTTCGTACAGGGAAGGGGACGCGGCATTAATCTGAAGAGGAGTCGGATCATGATCATGATCCGATCATATTGTTACACGATGAACTTTTTCCATGTATTCAGTAAAAGCCGGATTCTATACGCGAAAAAACCGCACGTTTATACGTGGGTTTATCGGTCATTAGGAAAGGTCTAATTTTGATTACGCCTCCAGGAGACTCCACGATGGTTTCTTCAAGCCAAAATTCGCAAGAATGAAAATAGCGAATGGTGATAGGTTTGAAAATGCGATGTAGGGATTGATTCTATACTTTTATATGAAGGGATCATGAACTCGGATAGGAGTTGCTCTAGGTCGGATGCCAAAAACTGTAATATGGATGGTGGTTTGCTTTTTGAATATAATGCAAGATAAAACGATACCGGTAAAGTGTCGCTATGTATAATATACCGGAAGAACAATGTGGCCAGACTGTTATTAAGTAACATAAGCATAAAAATTATTAGCCAGCCAGCGTATACTTTTTCAAGTTTCTCCAAAATGATAATGATGAGTATTCCAGTTTTGCCAATTTTTACTCCACATTTGAAAATGCAAGACTATCCATGAAAATTATTTAGGTTAGAGCAAAAATGTAATGCGCTGGAATAGTAATCATCAGAAACTGCAATGTTAATACAGATATGTCTTTAGAGTCCAACATACTCGGACGAGTGAGAGTCATATTCGAGAGAAACGGGTTATAATGGGTCGTATTATTTATAGGCACCTCTGGTGATTCTTTTTTTTTGCATAAAGATGCGGGATGAAAATATACCGTTAGTGGTTATATCAATATCAGAAGAACAGTTTCATCAGACTCTGTAAAGTAGTCTCAGTGACTAACTTCTCCAGTTGCCCCAAATAAAATATGCAAGTAATGGCAAATTACTCATACGCATAAGCAATTTCCATTTGACATTCATTTCATTTCATCAGACACAATGTAAGTGTCCGATGATTATCATGTCGACTGTTTCATGTCTACTACTGACTGTCCTTTAGCCAGCGAGTCAGCGTCACTGATCGTGTGGGTGAATATAAAACTCTGGTCATAAAATAAATTCACAAATGTCAACATTTCTCGGAAATCTAGACATAAGGGAAAAAAATGATAATCATGAAATGTGGTAGATGAAATTGAATTATTTTTAAATTAATTTTAAGATTCGTTTCAAATAAATAAAAACGATTTTGTCCTCAACACTCAATGTTACCTCTTCATGATTTTTATTAACTCTGCTGAAATTATATATTTATATACCTAGTTACTATTTCGCATATATACGTCATGCGCATATAATTACCATGTCATCACCGTCACCAACATCATTCTCCACTTCTACTTTATATCTGAAGACAACAGAGCATAACATAGCCCTGCAGAATGAACGCAAAGCAGCATGGACTGACTAACCAAAGCTGCCAAAGAGCTTCTCTAACCTTTCAAAATAAAATCGAGCGTCATCATTTGTGAATTGTTCTCAATGCTCAACAGAAGCATTTGGCTTGGTCCAAGAGCCGTTTTGTGGTAACAGAAAGATGAACATCTACTTGTGAATTTACTTAACTTTTATAATGCTTGCAAAGAGATTGTGATGAGAATGAATGCTCTCCCAAATAATACCCTTACTTTCAATGTGCAATGATTCCATGCTGCATATGCTGAAGTCGCTAAATATGAATTAAAAAACATTTGGTCCTAAGCTGAAGCTCAACGCTCCCCATCATCGTAAAATTGAACCATAGGCAAGCCACCATACAGAAAACATCGTCCCCTCCACAACAACACTAAACATGTCAAATCTATTTTTAGATATATTTTTATGCAGGATAATATTTTGCTTTTGGAGATGAGCCAAGCCTTAGTTTTGAGATTCCCATTTCTGTGTCGCTCTGTTGCTGGGCAGACTTGTCGCAGTTATTATATTGAATGAAACTCAGCCAATGTTACCTAATTATCATCCACACAAGAGACATGTTCTTGTGGGCTAATTTATTTCAATTTATCTCGTTTGGGTCTGCTATGGAATGAGTAAAGCAAGTGGGTGTTAAGTGGCATGGCTAGGGTTGGATCTGGATGTTACTGAAGCTGTGGCAGCTAAGGAGAAGAGTTGTAATAAAAGTCAATCATAATCAAAAACGAGATATTCACAATGTAAGCAACGGCCCACAGGAAAAAATAGGGTATGGAAACAGAGCTACTTATGTAAGCAAAGTAAAAATATTACTTAAGCGACTGGCCAAATTGCAACAGTTATGGTCAGCCCATCTAACAAACAAGTTCGATTCCCTGTAATTTGCCAATACAGAGGCATAAAATGAGTTTTTGGGGAATAAAACCATTTCACTTGAAAACGGAAGACGCTTCGCTTGAAGTTTAAGCTAATGCAAGATTTATTTTTTAAATAGGAAAATCACCGTGAGTGAACTTCTATTTATAATTACTGTCCAGCCCCTCCCTATCACAGAGTGAAAGTGTTGTCATTTTTTAGATGGCAAGGCTATGGAATATCTACAAATTAGTGAGCAATAAAACCATATATGTTGGGGCTAACTCAAAACCATTTTGTGAGTATGAAATATTATGAGATTACAATATTTTTTTTTTGATTTGTGAATTATTATAGGTATTCATCCCGGTCTCATTACCAGTTCATTTTTCATTCGACTAGCAACCATCCATCCATAAACCATATAAATTGTGTACGATACATGACTGGACTAAGGGAAAGGGATCTCATATAAAATGTAATAGCCATATGTTGTGATATTCTAATTAAATTTAGTCAAGACTCAAGTTATATAATCAATCTTTGGAACTACTTTATCTAATATTATTTCATTATTTCTAATAAAATTTTATTGACTTCACCAAGGGATGAGTTGCATAGCTGATGATGGATGTAGCTGATGGAAATATTATAAAGCCGTGGTTACATTTACATGTAATAATTCTCTGGTGAGCAATAAGGGGAACTGTAAAGATACAGCTTCAACTCTATGTGGGTAAGTAATCCTGAATTTAATTATTATAATCCTGATTAAATATTTATTTAGATAATTGCGGGAGGTTAGCTTAATATATATTTATTCATCTTTACTTTATTTGTAATTTTAGGATGAGTTTCACCACCCCAGTCATATCATCTCTTTTGGTGTGGATTCATGTGAAGGACTAGAATGCCGTTCACACTCACGTTGTAATAAATTAATTCTGGTCGAGCGTGAAAAGATTGAAAGGGATTCAAAAGATGCAGCTTTGCAGCTTCATCTCTATGTGGGTAAGGAATTCTAGTATATAAATTGTAAAGTTTATTAAATATTTACGATTATACTTTCTAGAGGTTAGCTTTGTATATGTTTACTAATTTATATTCGATTTTCTAACTTTAGGGAAAATTTCACCACCAACTCTGAACCCGCTTAACTTAGGAGCTCATCTCTTAACCCGCCGCATTCCATAACCTGTGTGATTAGTCAAATATTCTCCTCTTTATGGGACCGTTACAACGCTTAAATGTAAGGGCAATTAATTGCCAACTCTTTAAGTTAGATATTCAATTAGTGATGAGATAATATTTTAAGTAGTAAGCCCTTACTTCAACTTACAAATTGAACAGATAGTCAATAATTCATGGGAACTAAGCGTACGATTAATTAGAAGGTTTGACTGTTTGTAGTTTTTAAATGAGCGACAATTATAACTAGAAAGCTAATATTTGATTGTAAAATATAATATAGTAATCGTCTAAAATGTTATATCCCCATTTGCTAAAATGCTAGCATAACTAGTTATGCTAGCATTTACCCAAACCAGTTCAATAAGGACTGAATGAAAGCTGAAAAGAGGAAACGGTTAAATGTGTCAAAAGTCCGGTTCAGATAAAATGAGTACGAATGAAAAATATTTGTCCTGACACTGACATGTATTAATCTTAAAACACTTAATCAGTCATTGTACATAATATATCACTGTCCTAATCATTAAGTCACCCCACCCCGTTACATTATTTTTAAAACGTAAATGATCCAAAAATGGAAAATATTTACACATGTAGTGTATATTTACATGTAATTTACATGTAATATTTACACATTTCATTAACAAGGAATGATTTTTTGTTGGATAGTCACATAATGAGATGATTGGTACAGTTTACTGACACAGATTACCTCTTGTAAGAAAATGAATAGTTGATTTAGCAAAAATAGTGCAAAGCTATAACTGCTGTATTAGTTATTTATTGCCTCTGCCACAACAACTTTCTCATTCGGTGAAATAATATAAAGCGTTGGATATTTGGAAACAAAATTATATTTTCTCTTATAGAAATGAAGCTATCTGGGAAAATATGTATGAACTATTGGTTGGTTTTATTCAAAACGTATTTTACCGTTTACATTGCTATGTTAAATTGTACAACTGGAATCCGATACAAACCTGAAAATGATAGCAATGTCCTCTTTCTATTGGCCTGGTAGACTGCCGTCATCGAACAAATCAATTTGAACCTATTTAAAAAACTAAATCGGTGTTATCAAATGGCGTTCTGGTATTCATCCTCTTTTATCTATAGGTATATTTTAGATTAAGCATAACATGACATATAAAATCCCAGATATTAGCCTTACTTCTCATAATCATTCCATTGCGTTTGATTATGCTGACGTTGCATCGATAAATCGAGTCATATTAGAATTCTAAGAATTTTAGCAAAACATACGCAAAATGAAAGTCATTTAGGTTGTGGAAACAAAATCAATAGAAACGTGTATAAGGTTAAGAAGGCATGAGTAACTAATTGTAAGCATAGCTATAGCTTACTTATCAAGTCTTGCAAAATACCGTTGAGTAGAACATGCCGCTAATGTAAAGCCGGGCAATGCTCACACCCCTAACTATGAAATCTCAGAAGTTATTGAGTATGTAACTTTTCAAAGTCAATGGGGCACCACTTTTTCAGTTGTTAAGTTTGGAATCGTAGCGCCTTTTGTCATCTAGCAAATATTAATCACTGCAAATTTTTATGTGAGCTCCATTATTGTGACGGCGGCCGGTCATGAGTTTTCGTCCCCTCAGAATTTTTGATAAAGGTCATATAACTCTAGCTCTGCAACGAACTGTCCATACTGGGATCGGAAAAGTAATATTTCTACGCATTCTCTGTTTGCATCTTCATTCTTCTCTATTCCACAACAAATGTATCAAATGGGAATAGTAGAAGGGATTGTAGCAGCGAGTTAGTATATCTGTGAGTTCGTGATTAAGACATGTTCTTAAGAAAAAGTATATATTAAGTAGCTCACAGGAGGAAGCCGCATCAATGACAACTTTTAAATTGTCAAATCCAGATATGACTGCAGTTTCACTTCTCCACCATATCACTGCAGTTCCAATGCTGCGCTTCTCCGCATTTCCTCCTCCAGCGAGCATGGCCAAAAACAACAACATGAAAGCAAACATTGACTTCTTGGGAATGACAACAACATTTGTCATGTTAGACTTTCTTTTCACACTTTTCTCGCTCTCCCGATCATGCACTCCCATTAAACTCCTTTTGGAAAGGAATTTCTCTTTTCCTGCCGTAGTAAGCAAGTCGGCTGGCATTTTTGCATCAGTCAAGCGCTGAAGTGTTATCACTTATCAAATGTCAAATGTAGCGCTCCTTCACGTCACATCAATATGTTTTGATTTTGGTTGGAATTCAGGATTATGTGCCAGTTTCATAGCACTCTGACTATCGGTATACATAGTCAATGGTCCATCCACATTAAGTTGTTGCTCATCATATTAATAAAGATGAAAAGGCAAGAATGAAGAAATGAGCAACTTCAACAAGAGGTTGTACTTCTTCTAATGCCAAAAGCAAAATCAATTTTTATTACGGATCCGCCAGCTTATATATTCACTGGAGATCCTCAATTCGCGTGAAAATTCATGCCATTCACACAATTACGCATGCAAAACAAAGTTACATTTGATTCTTAAAGCTACAAGTAAAAGTGACATTTCCCTTTCCTCACGTCATTTTGGGAAAAAACAAGCTTCTTGAATTTAAAAAGGATTTAAAATGAAGACCCATTCATAGCTTAAACTGGGTCATTATCGGTGTCACAATGATTAGCAAAGTTCAGAAAAAGTTGCATCGCCTTCCACATGAGATGATTAGACCGATTTTGTCATGGGAAGGAGATATGTTCACTTTCGCCTATATCATTTATATTTGTATTCATTAACAAACATTACTAACAGGTAATGTTAATTAAGCTAGTATTATCTAAACAGCTTGATGTAACTTATGATCTGAGCAGATGCTACTGCTTAAAAACTGGGTTTGATAAGTAAAACTAGATTTGATAACTAAATAAATATAACCATATCAAGTAGATAGATATAAACATATCAATATAACCGAGAAAGCGATATAGACTCCTTTTCCACTTCTGTGAATTCCACATATCCAGCTTAGGTGGAAGAAAAGCAATGCATGTTTGCCTCTTGCTAAATCAAATGATGGGTGAAAAGCGTGTGATAGTAGTTGAGCGTACAAATGGAGACAAAATTTATATAACTTCTGATATAAATCTGAAACTAGATTTCTATGCATTGGAATATTTCTACGGAGTGAGTTCCAAAATTGCTAGACTAATTGCAGACTGATTGACACGAACATGTGCGCTAGAATCTTTCTAGTTCATTCCGGTAAAGGGACGATACTCACTGGTAATCTACTAAAGGCCTTCCAATGCTAAGCCGAGCTTCCCAGACGTACTGTTCCGAAATATTCACTTTATTGCATACGGTTGGGAGTAAGAAGTAGTAGGCATACGTCGGAGACTGCCATTTATGATTTTCAAGTGTATGAAAATTGATATGGTATATTTTTTTATTTTGACATTTCTTCTAATGTATTGCGGATATATATGCAATAGACAAACAGTGTTATATTTAGTGTTTTTTGATTTATTGTTCTCCTTGACAAAAGATCTTTTTTAGAGGTAACTAGGACGGGAATCAAGGTCTCTAAAGAAAAAAATCTTTGTTTGCCTAACTAACATAGAACTTTCTGTGCGTTTGTGCATGGAACAGGGTAGATTGCTGTGGGAAACGTCTTGCTCGGGTAACTATAAAACGTTCTACATAGATGAATCGTTCGTTTCACTTTCTAATTACAGTGGGCTTTAATAACGTATTTAAGTTTTGTCAAGTCATCATGGTTGGGCGTCTACACTCCTGACAAGATTGAATTAGGAATAAGAATTCATCAGAATCACTTAAAAATTGGTGGTCATGGGTGGCCATTAATTAATCATCTAATCATTAATAAGCTTACTCACCTTTATATCTCCTTGTTGATTCTGCACTTGGGATTTGATTGTTTACAGGTGATATGATATCCATCTTTTCATGCTTTAAGCTTTGCTGGGTTATGTATCTGGTCTTATGACGACTCACCCAAAGATTACTCACACAATAGTTTATTCACTCACGGATAACTAACCCACACATAAGGATTCACCCACAGATAACTAACCCACACATAAAGATTCACCCACAGATAATATACCCACAAATAAGGATTCACCCACAGATAATATACCCACAGATAATATACCCAAAAGTCAATTAACCATCATGGCTTTTTCACCCAAAACGCAATCCACCATATAGTATATGTACATATGGCTGAAAGTAGAAAGCTCCGTTTTATTGATAGTGAGAGAAATGGATTTGTTGTAGTAACATTTTCAAATTAGCCATCGAAGAAAGGAATTACATAATAAACTGAGTCTGGAGATCGTCTGACCGTATGGATTTAAATTTATGACAAGGCATTAACACACCGGATTTAACGAGTCAAGTGACCATGCAAACCCGTTCCATTTTGGAATTGCTACGACAGAATTTTAGAAAATGTTCCCAGAAGTAACAATAATGTAAAGGGTTGGCATTATAATTATAAAATGAATAGTAGATTCAAGATTCAATGCAAATAATCCATCTTTGTGGCATAGTATTGAAAACGTTCAAATAGAACAAATGTCCTGGGTGAGGCAGCAGGGTAGAGTAAAAACTGTAAAGGGCGAATCACAAACTAAAAAATATAAAGCCTTAGATGATCGAGGAAACTGTGGGTGAATAATCTGTCGTGGGTGAGAAAACTGTGGGTGAATAGTCTGTTGTGGGTGAAAAAACTGTGGGCGAAAGATCTGTCGTGGGTGAGAAAACTGTGGGTGAATGATCGCTTTTTATATTGGTTTTGGGTGAGTCGTCCGAAGGCCTATGTATCTATCTTTTCTCCGAGAGCAGCATATTGCTATTTCTCACATTGGACTTCGGGAAAGCAATAAAAAATGATAACATTTTAGTTCACATAACACTTCTTTTTTTCACAATAGGCCTCGAAATCAAATCACTTCAGTGCTAATCAAATTTGTAATGTAATACTCCTTCACTATATGTTACTTGGAGTTGTAGAAGTTGCTAGAAATCGACGAAGCGCTCTTCCTTCGCCGCTGCTGCTGGCTAACAGCAAGATATCTAGGTCATATAAGTGAACTTTCTTTTGGATTAGCACAGGTATTCTACTCCAAACTTAACCATTATAATGTTGGTAATTGACTATGAAGATGATACTGAGGACCGAGGTAACATGAGGTTTCTAAAGCTCAAAGACCATTTCTGCTCACTAGACTTGTATGATAATGCTATCTTTATTTATTATCTTCTTGGTGAACTCTACTTAACTAAATCGACGTTGTCGAGGGGTTTATATACAAACTGTACTTCCATGCGGAAGACTATAATATAATCTATGACATTCAATCTTCCCTGATTGATATTCATAATTAAGATTAACACTTGCGAAGCTTCGCAATATCAATCTCATGATACTGCTCTGCTTCCTACATAACATAACGTATTAACATATTGCATTGCCCTTCTCCCCCATCAGCATTCATGATTGCTCATGAAGCTAATGGCGTTACCACCACCTGGCTAATTAACCAATTAGTCCTAATAATAGAATTTCCTAACAATAATATGACATTGGTGGAGAAGTGGTGGCCAAAATTAGTCTTTCTTCAAAATGGATGTTTCTTTGATTAGCTTTTTGTCATTTTTCTTACGTGAAATGGAATTTGTCGAAGTTTAAACTTAAGTCCGCGTGTGATGGTAGTCCCATTCGCGTAAAATATATTTGTGAGTTTCAGTGTGGATGCTCTAGGTACTCGTTATTTCAAAAGCGCTTATGCGATATGACTTGTATCCTGTATTCCTGCGTAATCAGGTAGGGAGATCAAGGATTGTTAACATGACATGTTAATCGTCTTAAAGTACGTCAGATCAGTATATGCCGTATATTATGTATAAAAACCGGTTGCTTTTCCACAAGATGTTTGAGCAATTTACGATTCATATTATTAGACATTTGTGCTGCGATAAGTTTTGCTGATTTTGCTGAATGTTGATGCATTCCCAAATCCACGCCATTTGCTGAGTGTTGATGGCTGCCTGTACGTCTTCAATGATGATACATGAATGGTACTTCCGCGATTACTGCCAAACTGTAGTAGTTGAAGGTGACGCAATTGTATGTTTTCCATTTCAAATAATATTGTCTTACCTAGAGACAATATCACATAAAGACCAACTGCTAAAGAACCTAGTAGAGCACCTCCAATAAAAAGTTGTTTCCTCACCCGAAGGGGGAAATATTTTGTGGTGAAGGAAATTGATTTTGGACTTGGACCGTCATATTGAAATGTGGAAATTGTCCAAACCCAAAACGATCAATATTGTAAGATAAGAAAATTCGATTTAAGCGATCCTCAACAAGTTCCAAATTTTGAATGATCGGAATTAAAATTTCACATTCTATATGAGTAATGAGTGAGCTACATTTGCGAAGGAAACCATGATGGTCAAGTTTGAGAGTGTTCAAAGTCGGGAAATTTAAGGTTAGTTCGACGGGAATATGAGAAGCAAAAATCTGAATATTTTTAGAAATGTCAATTTTAATAGCACCTGAAGTTAGGCGGGTAGGCATCTCGTATGGGACGCAAGGATGAAGCAAGGCAATGATGAGGGCGATATGGAGCGCCAGGGATGCCATCATGATAGCTGAAGCAAAATATAAAAAATGGCAACATTGAAATCGGCAACTTTGGCTAGAGCGTACAAAAAGTTTTATATAGTTTTGGTGGATTAATTTTGAATAGCTTTACGCAAGATATGTCTGCAGTAGGCACAACGACAGAAATGTGTCGCGTGACGGAAATCAAATAAAAAATCGGCATTAGAAAATTTGCAGCGTAATACTTTTCTGGTATAAAGCATACCTATGTGCAAAATAAGCTGTGACGTTTTCATGCGACGAATATCTACATATCTAGTCAGAGGAATGAGAAAGGTACGATATTCCTTATTAATATGTCGCAGCAATAATTGATATTTTCCAATACGATTTAACCCACAGACAGCTTGACTGAAAATTAAAAAGGCAAGTACAAAAGCTGAGAAAGAATAGATCTGATTATTCGAAGGTGGCCAAAATGCCTGTAGATAATCAGGAGTAACGTTTGGATTTAAGGGGGATAAGCAAGATGGAATAAAAGAAAGAAGAAAATTAATCCGATCTCACACTCTTCCTTCATCTCCTTAACCTTGAGTCAGAGATTTTACATTTGTATATCCAGTACAAAATCGGATGATTTTCCACACAGTCCATGACGGATTTCTGCGTTGGAAGTCCCCATCTGAAAGTGACAACAGACAAATAATTCAACATCATGATGACTTCTTCGTCAAGACTTATCATCCTTCATTTGTTTAAAAATTGGATTTACTTTTCTCCTACTGGACTACAGGGGAGGCAATAGGACAATCCTGTCATCGAACCAACCGTCGTTGTATTGGGTCGCATGATTATGTACCTTCCCTCTGGAAAAACGAAAAAAAAAAAAATTACACCAACTGACAATAACATTTTCACCATTTTCCAGAAACATTCAACAAGTATTATACAAGATATATCCAATTCTGCATCTTACCATTTGTGACACAGGCCACACAGGAATTCCATAACCATTCCTCCCAGGAATGTCCCATGGCCACCACCAGAAACATTGCAAACATAGTTTGGTACTTCATCTTCTCAAACTTCTCTTCTTGGATGATGCCTGTCATTCCATTTCCATTCGTCGTATGAAAATACTTATCTTTTTCCTTCCGTGGACGGAAGGTTTTAACAAGAAGGAGCATGCACTGTGAACAGCGATGACGATCAGCGTCATCAGATCATCATGATCTAATCATCATCATCAACGTCATTTTCACCTTGCAACAAGGTTCATGCAACTTTGTTGCTAAAACGGACAGCACCAAAGCCAGACAAGCAAGCCAAGCCAAGCCAAGGACGGGAAGGAAAAAGGAGATAATACCAGGAGACGGGGAGAGGATCAAACCAGTCTACTATCAGCGTCAGACAGTATCCTATCCTCTCGCTTTCCTCCTTAATCTCTTTCCCCCTTTTAACCCTTACTCTTCATATCAATTAATAAATCTAATTTACTATTCCTGATCGTATACATCAAGTTAACACTTATTGACATACTTGCATGCTCAATCAACCCCCGAGCCTAGCATTATTCCACAGTATATTTCCATATCTGGGTTTGCCAATTTTCTTTAGAAAACGTGGATATGGCTAAGGCTTTAGCAAAGCCTGAAGATTCCAAGAAGTGAGTTGAGTTTGGACTGTTCGGCTAGCTTCTTGAGGAAGCAATCGTGCATGCTCTCCACTTACAATTAGCTATGTTCTAGATGTTGCAGCTATATTTGATGGAGGTTCCGTTACCACTCTAGAAATTGGGTTTATACGTCATTGAATTATGGCGCTTTATAAGTTTTCAAATATCTGCAATTAGTGACTGGTTCTTTACGCGATCAACAAAAATCAACCCAATTTTGTTTGGAAAATCATTAAACATGCACTTTTTTATTGTATGGGGTTGCCGTCTAGCAAGCATTGAACTTTTTCTTGAGATCATTTATATTTTTACTTATTTATATTGCTTAAGATAATACGTGGGCTGTATTATTGCCTGTGTACAAGCCGGGTTGTTATCCGGAAGCGTTGATTCCCACCGGCATTCTTGATCAGCAGCGTTCATTGCAGGGTCAGTTCATGTCGTTGTCCAGTAAGACACCCTCGGCGGGTCGGTGGCAGCCTGGTCCCTTCGTTCAGGGCAGCATTCTGAGGGATGGGGATGTTCAGGGAAGCGAGCTCGTCTCTCGTCTGCAGATGCTGACGGAATGATCTGTATCCTGCCGAAGACCTTTGAGAATCTGAGAGAGAATTGTCAGTCTGAAGTTTCTCCGCATGAGGTAGGGTGGCGATTGCCCAGGTTGCGAATGTGTTGGTATATAGGCGGGGATCATACTTGCTGGTCTCTCCAGACCCATTCTGTTTTCAGAATGTCGTGATGTCTCAGAAGCTCCTCTCGGTAAACTAGAACGGCGTTATTTTCGAAGAATGTACGAGGGACCTCGGTCAAGTACACGCCTGGAGAAAGTTTCACCATGGGTTCCTTTGCCGAAGCCAATGTGAAGAAAAAAGTCAAGATTAGTAGGAACATCATGATGTCGGAGATGATAGTAGGTTCTTGCTTATTTCTGATAGAGAGTCTGCTTCATTTTCGCGTTTCTATCTCTGAGATTGAATCGTTGGTAGAATGCTTGGCTATTGAATTGGCCGAATCTTCTTTTACAATGTCGGGTTGAGACGGTGTCTGGGTGGAGGTCGAACTTGAAGGGGCTTGGGGTTCCTCTCGAACCTGTTCAGAGTTGTTGTATCCTTCGACGTTGGTGTGGTTAAGTACTGCAACGTCTTCTTCCGTATCTTCTGATTCAAGTTCTGTCTCGTTTTTCTTTTCCTGGTCTGTCGATGAGTAATCAATTGATGTGCTTAAAATTCCTACTTTAGCAGGGTCCCTTTCCATGCGTGAAGTCAATATATATGACCTAGTCGCTGATGCATATGAAATTTGAGGCATTGTACCTGTTTTTAGGCTAAAGGTATAGCCAAAAATAAAATACTGCAAAATGACTTATGAAAGGAATAATTTATAATTAATTTACATTCATGGAATTAAAAAATGTGGACAGCTAATTGTTTACTGACTGTCTCAAGTCCTTCTATCTCCACTACTTCTTCAACTACCTTCCTGGTCGCAGTATGTAGCTTATGGGCCATGCAATGAACCCGCAAAAGATTGTTCGGCTTATCGTTTCCACGTATTAGTTTACTAAGTTGTACACCAACTCCATTATAATTGCCTGCAAACGTAGCAGCCGAGTCTGAGACGAATGCATTCAGATTTCTTCTCATATACGACAACAGATCAAGTCGTAAATTGTATTTAATGGACTCTGACGTGAGTGCTTGCTCAATGTTTCCGGCGGCTGTTTTGTCAACAGGGAGTTTTATTAAATTGTAAAAGTAGGATTCTGGAAAATTACCTTCCATAACATCAAAAACAAAATATGTAATTCAAGGTAGTACCTGGGACAATCAAAGTGTTTGTTTGCGGTTTTCTCGATTTGAATTCTAATTTTAATTATTTAAATAATTGCACTGGTGTTATTACAATATCTTTGAAGTAAATGTATACTTAATAGATTTGCAACTAACATCCATCAGGCTCATGCATTTATTCATCATGCATACCAAGATACAACAGGCAGACAAAGATTTTTATTCTAATAAATCGTCCGTTAGCCGTTGATCACCTTCATTCCGGACATTTGATGGTGTTTGTGTGGTTGGGGTGCAGATGGTGTTGAATACTGGGGAAAACTGTTGAATTGAATATTATGTCTGGGATTTAATTGAAGAAGTTGTTGGTAATTGTTATTGTCGTGGAGGGAGGCAGTGGAACTCCACATCCGCTTGCATGTCCATCACTACTGTTGCAATTAAAATGGGGCAGTTAAACCGGCAAAACGCATTGCCGAGTAATTGGTTTGTTTGAGGATTGGATGCTTCACTTTTATTTTCTACTTCTTTTGCGATTATATTATTTACATATAGTTTCTGCATTCTCTGTTGGGTGGAAAGCAGAAGTAAAAAGCTCCCTCCATCCTCAAAGAATAGGATGTGGAGGAGACCCCAAGATTTCCCAACTGAGAAAGAGAAGTTATCCGAGTCAGAGCAGGTTATCAAAAAATCATTTGGGTTACTTTCCTTTCAATCCAGCGAAGAAGACTGGTTACGTGAGAATGAAGACGAACAGGTGCTGGGTCTGCTCTGTGTGTCTGGTTTGGTCATGGCAATCTTCCTTGTATTTCGACTACTTGAGGAAGAAGTTCCGTATGAGAGAGTCAAGTGTCAGGCTCGAATAATGAAGAGAGGTTGTAGGTATGACGGTCATCATCCTGCCTCCTCTGGTTCAATCTAGTTCGGCTTGTAGGAATCCTTGCTCTTGCTGGGGAAGGTGAGCTGAGCTGGAAGCAAGTATTTCTTCACATAACATCAATTACATACTTAAGTAACTATCCAACATGTAAAACCTTGCTAAGCTAAATAACCTTAGTCATTATTATTATTGCTAATGGCTTCCGTGCCAAACACTTGTTCCCTAATCATGTTTATCATTTCCTCTGGCCTCTCCTCCCATCATCCTCATTGGGTGGGACTCGGAGCCCTTGTTACGTCAGTAAGGTAATTAAGCTGCACAGCATTTGCGTTGGCGTCTAAGGTAAATTCGTGATTCCTTCCAGATCCTTTATGACTGCTACCCTGTTGCGAAACTGACTAGCAGACTGACTTCGGGTTCGGAAACGGGTTCTTTCGATGCCCACCTGGAAGACAATGATAAATGAATGGATGCATGATAATTTAATTTCGAATAGCGCAGGTATGCTACTCCAAATAGCTAATGTAAAACTTGCCTTAAGTTTGCATTGTGTTTCCAATTTGGAAATGCGACCACGACTATTCTTATTATTTTAGCTGACGGTGGAAGTAGACGTGCAAAGAAGAGTAAATGAATTTTTTAAAATAATGATGCTGTAATAATGAAATGAAATGGTTGACTCTATATGACAAGGTGTATTTCTATATCCCTCATTTTATTTCCTATATTGATTCTACCTGAAGGGAAATGGTAAATGAACCAATAGATTTCTTTCTTTCGACACACAACCAAGTGAATTAGAGGTCAAAGGAGGATTTAAAGTAGACCATGGTTGGATGAGTGAAATGTTTTACATCTTCCAAGGTACCGCAACGACTCGGTGTAGTAACGTTGGTGCTCTCCTTTCTAAGAACTCCTGGATCATAACTTAAGACTTAGGCATATTTTTTAGCGGCATTGGAAATCTACTGGTGCTGCAGCGGCCGACTGACTATACTAGTTCATTAGTTCCTTCATTAGTCTCCAGCAGTAATATTGCCAACTAAATAAGAATGGCTTATATCAAGGCCAGTTGCTGGGGTATTTAACATAAGTAGTTTGCAAAGAGCACAACTGCGTAGGAGAATATGTAAAGCTCATTCAAGTGCACATTGCAGAAGGTAATGATTGTGCATTTGGAGGGCAGTTTACCAAGTCCAACTATCGAAAGCCTAGATGAATTATTTGGAATATGTGCATTACTGGATTCCTGCGTAATAGCTTTAATCCCGACCTAAAGATGGATTCTGTCCATGCGCTCCTCCTTTATTTTGATTATTAGTAGTGCATAAGGATACACCTTGTCTTAATGTGTTTCGTATAAAGAACTCCATCGGTTTTGGCTAGGTCAGGAATATGGATCCGATTTACAGCTGGCGACCATATCCCGGCATTGCATAATTGCAAATGACTTTCGATAATTGTACGTTCATAATCATGGCAAAAGTACAAATGTACAAATTTATTCTGGTTCGGTCCAAACGCTTTATTACTTTGCAATCCATGAATATGGATTATGGTTGATCTTTTCCATATTCATGATGAGTTTGGCAGATATGGCCTTGATCAGGAATGGGACTCCTGATCCCATTTTTCCTCCTTGAAATGAATATTGCAAAACACATATGAACTCTTGCATGTCAATGAGGGTGAGCGTCTCGGTGTAGATACGTACCGAACGCCTGTATTATAGGCATTCCAAGAGCATGAACCAGGACTCCTGGGGGGCCGAAATGTTCACATGATTCAAAAGATAATTGAAGTCCAACATGCCGATGGACTGTAAAGTAGTGCAAGGTGGTAAATAAAATGTAATCCTAGTAAAATGTATTATTAGGACAGGATAAAACAGAAAAATACTTTTCATCTTATAATTATGTGAAGGAGCCGAACCAACTTAACCGTTGGAATTTTGCAAATATGCGACCGGCGTATGTATTATTTATGTTATTTATGGGCCGTCACAATCGACATGTGTAAGCCTATATGGCAAAATATATATAAATAATTTGCAAATAAATATTAAATGGCTAGTGTAAACTTGCTTCGAGATATGCCACTTCCATTTCTCGCCCACTTCTTAGTTTTACATTAATTTCCATTAAGCATTTGCCCCTTTTGTCACAATATCATGACGCTGTATAAGTCTGAAGTTGATTTATTTTGCCGTAATGGAAACCTATTTCCCTTAAAATAGTTGCAAATGTGGCTTTACATATATTGAAAGCTTGATTAGATCTTTGAGACCTTCGGTCGGTGATATGGTACAGGTTATGTGAGGTCGCCCTTCTCGTCTGTTGCATGTTCTTCGGACGCTGTCGTTGTGTGCCCCTTCGAGACGATCATTATCATCAAAACAGAGAGGTGGCAATCGAGCCTTTATAATTAATTTCACTCCTTACATATTTCCAACTAATCTGTTTGCTAGTCTTTTCGTCCCCTCAGGAAGGAAAATATCTAAAGGCCGCTTCTCGCATTTCAATTGTGCAAGCCAATTGGAAAGATGTTTTGGTTCGCTCTTGTTATTCCGAGGTTTTAAGATATTGGGAACCTGTTTCATTATCTCCACCAAGTAGCATTTTCCTATTAATGAATTGGAAGATTTCTGAAATTCCGAATTAGAAAAGGCCAATTCATCGATGGCTAAAACGTCCGCTAAAAAACATGTGTTGCAGAATTTTTTTTACATGCGTCCCAAATGGATTTAAATTCCGCAGCAGCAGTTTCTCCTTCTTAGGCTTGCCGATATACTAGCAAATAGGGTGCATTTCGACTGGAAGTGCTGGCATCAAAATGCAATGTTACGTAGTCATCCACTTCTACTAGATGTTATATTAACATTTTATGCATGGAATTAGATAAACTGAAAGCAATATTTTTAGCTTGGGTTTTCTCGAAATGTCGAATACCTAAGTTTACTCCATTTGCACATTGTAAGTCAACAAAATTTTCATGATAATAAAATGCAACCTCCGATTGAATTTCGGTAAATACGGTTCCAATTAAGTTAATGGTTGGATGGAGGGTCTAGTCAAATTCAAGTACACTCGCTCTCCTAATTTCTTCAATTACTTTCTCTGAATTCTCTTTGAGAATTTTCAAAGAATATTTAACTGCTAATAGTATGTGAACCGGGTCTTTCATGTGGTTTATAATTTCCTTCTCATTTCTACTTGAGTGTGTACTATAAAATCCCTCAGGTGTGGACATGGGATTTTTAATTGTCACGTCAACCTGATTCTTTTCCATATGCGTGGGGGAAATGTCAATGTGGATATCTCTGCTGGATGGAAAAGGAGCTGGATCGTCAATACCGTTTAAATGAATTCGAAGTACGGTTTACAGCATAGAATCTGTCATTGGTCATGGAGTTTCGTCGAGGGGACTTCACAAATTTGAGGATACTGAAGCAACGTTCAGCATCAGCGGACGATATCGGTATGGTCAGAATTTCTTTAATTAGTCGTCAAAAGTTTACCCCCAATAATAACGCATGAATCCTCAGATAGTCCATAAGAAATATCTTGCTGAATACTTTGAAAGTCAAAGTAGAATAAACGATTCGGTCCGGAATACTGGATATTGTAAGTTTGAATTCGTCGAGTGTTGCTGGATGGGCATATTAAACCGACTGGATAATTGTCATATTTTGTGGTGTCCACGCAACATAATGTATCTTCACAAATTCCATCGCTTACAAATATGAATTAATATTTCTTACAGGTTATATAGTTGCAGGTTCGTAGGTTGTTATGCCTTTTAGGTTCCGTCGTAATGTCACTGATGACATATGATGGGTGGTCAAAGTCGCAAACCTGACCTGATTCAAGCTCAAGCATGTCAGAATGCGTTGAAATCTTTCGCAGGATCCTACTGCCGGCTCTCCTCGTGAAGCCGGCACCCGATCCTTCCATAAGAACTGGAGTAACCACATAAGATTGGACAAAACCTCATACACTCTATCTATACTATCACGCCCAAATGGAGAGAGCCCAGAATCTGCCAGTGATTACGGCACAGCATCACTATTTGTAAGATTCGACTGAGCCATGCAAATCCCTCTGATCGTGCTTGAGTCGGTGCCGAAGAATCTGAACACCCGTTCCCTTCGCTGCTGTTGGTTCATTGTAATTTAAGTTTCTAAAGTTCGAGCACACTTTTCATTAACCACGGCATTTACTGTATTTCACTGATTTTACTTGACCTTACCGGACGAAAGATCTGATAAAAACGGGATTTTGATAGACTGAGGCGAGTGGTCTCTGAATGCCGACAGGGAATTGGTTCTTCGGACCATGTCTTGTTATATATTTTATTTTGGTTGCCCGCAGCACAATTTGAGTTATACTTAGATTCGGCCTGGATGAGAACGTTGAGTTCAATCTCCTTACTATAACCTAAAAGTTCTTAATCCGACCAACTCGGCACTTATAGCATCATGTTGCTGAAGCTGGCGAGCTCCGTCGTGGAATAATCTTTTGCTGATTTATTCAGTGAGCCTGAAATATAGCATATGGGACGGATGGAGCCGTCTTCCTGTTCCTGAACAAGCTCAATTCCCAATCCCTCTGTTGAAGCGTCTGTCTTGAGTATGAATGGCTTTCCCGGAATGGGATGGCATAATATTGGAGCCGTTGTGAGCATGGTTTTCAGCTTATCAAATTATTCTTGGCGTGTTGCTGTCCAATTAGATATCCCATAAGACAGGAAGTATAATTTTCTAAGTTTTTTCCCCTAATTCGTCTCGAACGTATGAATTCAATGTTGTTAGTTGTCACTCAATTCTCGGGATATTTCCTAGTTCAGGAGATAATGTGGTAAGTTAAAGATATGCCCAAGTGGAGTGTATTAATTGGACATGATTAAATGGAGGATATTCTTATCCTTATCAGTCGTCTCACCACTTTCGAGTTCGACACCAAATCGGTGGATCTTCGCAGATGCAGGCTCATGAATTCCACAGCTTGTTGCATATATTTGGAAGCAAACAGAAGTAACAAATGTGGGTGACTGTCGTAAGTGTCGTAAGTATATGGAAATTTATGTAATATAATTACTTCCGCCAATGTATTGCGGATATTTACAAAAGATAAACCGATGATGTCATTATAATTAAAAGAAATAATTATGGTAGTGAACATTTTAAAAATATAACGCATTATAAATAGTATTGCTGCTTAGGTGACATCTATATACTACCTACAAATTTGTTGATCTCCTAGTTGGAAGTGCTTCAAATAATACAAGGTTTCACGAGGAATTTTCTTCCATAATATGACTTCTTCGGATGTGAGTTCAAGTCCGGTATTTTAGATGATCCTCTTGTTAAGGTATAAATGAGGAAGTCTGGCAATATGGTAATCACGGAAGCAACTGAGTAATGTTTGTAATCACTGATTGATCAGTGAGCGAAATTTGAGACCAGTCTATGATTGAGACTTAGCTCAGGTAGTTGCTACGTATTCTAGTTAATATTTTTATTAGCTTTTGTCTTTTTTATATTACTATAGTTACAACAGTGAATAGATGTTGATGAATAGTGAAATAAGAGAGGGTGAGTTGATTACATGAACAGAGATTGTGATGATGACGGTATTGATTCTGTGACAATAATGGCTAATGACTAGATGCGACCACGACGACTGCATAACATCACTAATTGCAATAAATTAGATGTATGACATACATAATCCATATCCAGTAACTGACCTAATTTTTTGGGTTAAAACTGCGATCACGCCAGTCACTATTGAAGTGACGCTAAGATTCCGATTTTTTTTTACAAATGATGAATATTAGTACAGCTATTACTAATACCCCCAATATTGTTCCATATGCAAAGTAATGACTGGATTCAACATGAATTGAAGGTTTGTATGGATTTAATTTTTTGGCAGTCACATTAATGTGAGGAATGTCATCCTCCCAGTTTGCATTAAACAAAGTGGTCAGATTGCTAAAAAATGAGTGCTTTGAAATAACAATTTCATCCACCTGAGCTTTGCTCCAGCTCGCATGAATACTTCTATGGATGATTGGCTCTGTAATCCCATCTTTTGCACAAGGAAAAAGTGGAGTTATTTTTGTTTTACCTGCAGTCGCTGAACAATTGCAAGGCAATATGCGTTCAAATAAGCCTGTAGGGTCTTTAGTATGATGAATAACGGGAGGAACTCCCATGCATTCAACTATGACTTGTGAATGAAAGCCTAGAATTCCAAATTTATTTCTTGAGATCTCGATAACCATAATATCTTGACCCTGAAAGGATGATCAGATTAGATTACAAGACCTTTTAAATTCCTGAACTGAACTGAAATCTGAAAATGCTGTCCTTGCACAATCATAATTGCTTAAGCTGCCTTCATGAAATCGAGTGGTATTATTTAGAACCCCGTAAAATCCCCGTCCAATTTGTCCCCTCTTATTATCCAACTATTACTTTGTCCCCGTAAAATCCCCTCCACGCATGTTGTCTCCTGATGGGATTATAGTAACTTGTGTGTTTTCTCGAGCTTCCTTTGTCATCCTCGGAAGTTTCCGTATTAGCATTCCTTCCACCATGTTTCGGGAAGCGGTTTTTCCGTAAATACATTCTTTGAGGGTTGCTTTTCTTTGGAAGGGTCTGTAGATTTATGAGCCGTCAGTATCGGTGGAACCAAATAAATCTTGCGAGGCTTGGCCCATGTCTTTCTAAAAAAGAGAAAAAAAGAAAACAACTAAATTATCATGTTGTGTAAAGAGTATGTGAAATGTTTCATAAAATAAATGTGTCCTTTTAAATAAGTGAGGACAGTCAAAGGGTCTAAGGGACTCATAATGTCTGAGATTATGGACAAGTGCAACACGAGATTTGGGTGTGTTCTGGCTTCAATATTGCATTTTTCACGGGCCCAAAAATCTAATTTGTATTGAAGATATTGTGGCATCTCCACATGATCGTTAATTAATTTTAATTTTGGGATTTATGGAAAAACATTTAAAAGAAAAAAAAACTAACAGTATGTATTTACAAGGGTATCCAGTTGGGAATTGTCCAGGCTGTCGAGGTCCTGAATACGCGCCTAATGATGTCCATGGACACGGTTCCTAATCCCGCCGAATTGTGCTGGGGTCGATTTTCCCTGTACAATTACAAAAGAAATTTAAAAAATTAAAACGACTTAAAAAGCTTGCAATGTCATTAAGGGCAATGATTTGCAAGATAATTAATGTAATGTTGCTCCGCAACAGGGATGGGGCCAACTTGACCCTCGTGGCCAGGACTTCCCTGTAGTTGAATCCCTGATTGCAGGCTGTTTGATCATCCTCAACCGGATTTATGGTTTCCATCCTGACATGGTGAATTCGATTTTGGAGTTCAAATAGGAAAATGTAGAGGGACGAGTGAAACTCTTGACCAAAATCTGTCACTGGGTTGCTTAGGAACGTCCCCAGGAATCGACAAACTTCTCCCAAAATGAAGAGAAAAAACATTCTTGTCTGCGCAATCTTATGGTCGTGTAGAGAGGGGGGTACCCCAATAGTTGTTCCGGTCCATCTTCATGAAGATCGAAAATGTTTCTTTATCACAACACGGGAGAGTGAGAGAGGGAAATGATAGTGAGGGAGATACGGAGAGAAAGAGAGTGAGAGAAAGTAGAGTTGATTTTCCAGGAGGGAATGGTTAGTCGCTGACTGGTGGTGGGCTCAAATCTTGTCTCTTGATGTTAAATCAGATTAGAGGACGACGAGGATTACAATAATGTCGATAATGTTGATTGTGGTCAGTGAATGGAATGACATTTTGTTAAGCAGCAGTGTGGCCAGCAATGTACCCTTTCATGGTGTAAGAGTGCAATATTGCAATTGGAGAGTGGTAAAAGAACTAAATTTCGACAGAATGAGCGGAGCAAAAATAAAAACCCCATCAGGCAACAGTAATTATTTTAGTATTGAGAAATCTGTTCTCCAGGGAGAAACGCTATCGGGAAAAATTTTCACACTGTTCATGGAAGACATTGTAAAAGCCCTTCATAATTCGAATACAAGCGCGATAAGGCTTGCTGGTAGAGAGATACACCTACTTCTATTTGCTGATGACATCGTCATCCTTGCTAGCAATTTTGACAGTCTAAATGAAAAGATTAAGACCGTAAAAAAATTCTTCGAGGTTCGAAAGTGACAAGGTCATTTTCCTGAAATGACCTGTCAAAAACAAAAATTGTCATGTTCCGGGAAGACACAAAATAATGAATCCAAAAGTATTCTGGAGCCAGGATGACGAAATTGAAATTGTAAGCAATTATACATACTTAGGTGTGCCTTTCCATGAAAAATTAGACTATGGGAAAACAGCCAATCATTTTACTACCAAAGTAAATGCAGCCTCAAATATACTTTTTGGTTTGTTTGACAGTTGTCAAATGAAAACATTAAACAGCAGAATTAAGTTATTCGATAGCATGATAATATCTATTGTCATGTTAGGTTACACTAAGTGTATTTACTGTTCATCGTCTGTCCTCATTGTTATCTTACCAATTGCATTCATGCTTGACCCATGTACGACAAGCATGTTAATATGGTTAGTATGGCATGATGGTGATGAGGACAATCAGACTGCACTAAAAATTAAAACTAATATCTACATTTTGGAGGGGTGAAGAAAAAACCACTTGGAAATCTTGCAACTCAATTCAAATAAAACTCTCCATGTTCTTGCCAGTACTCGTGAATTTTACTTGCACAACCACAATCTAATTGTACCGTCCCATCTTGGCTCTGCCAGTCTCTGCATGACCGCTGGAGTCGCCAGTTTGATTCACTCCAAATTGGGTAATGATCCATTGGTTGGAGTTGTTGCGCAAATGTTACCGGATATAGTAGAGTGCATACCAGCCCCAATAGCCACCGCTATCCATTTACAATTACCCCTGGTTAATGGAGATTACCACAAAGGGAAATTTAAATTGGCAATAGTCGGGCTATCTCCCCAGCGAGTCAAACCAGTAACAGCGAATTTCCAAATGTTTCTTGATGAAATGCAAAGTCACCCAATGGCCAATATCACCATCATCACCACTTCCATCACTTGTAAACACATTTTCTTCCACCCCTCATGTTTTCCCTATCATGTTCATGTTCATCGCCACTTTTTCTAATCCTCCTCTCACCCTCTCCCCTCATGCTCCGTCATAATGTATTTAGAATTACAAACGTGGGCAGCACACCCAAGTCCAATCCACCAATCTCATTTTCCCCCAACACATAATGTCCAACTTGACGATTTTTAATTATGCACTTTAAAAAATAGCTAGCCTGAAGGTCGTCCATTGTTCAGTGTCTAAAAGATAGTCGACATCAATTTTTTAAACTGTCTCTAAAAATACAAGACTGTTTTTATCAAGCCCCAATATGGTTGGTTGTTGCATGTAGCAGAGGACGGTGGGGATTGGGCGTATCGCTCATGCAAATTTCAGTGTGATAGTTTGTAGTTTGTAGATAGGAAAATTCGGAAAAGGTCGTGACATTACACGTGATGAACAGTTAGCTAATGTAAAGCTTACCTTGATCGCGTTCACATAGTCACCAAGTATTAAACAGTCAGAAGTGAAAGTTCAGTAGTTTTGTATACCTTCTGAATCATTTTTTGGTAATCCGGTGGCGTAGAAGAAGGTAGGGCTGCCGGGGCCAATCCATCGTAGCCAACTAATATATATAAGCTACATACATTCAACATTATGTTTGTCAGTGTTGAGTTTTTGGTTATCAAGGTCAATATACATGGCAACCGCTGGAGGGTTTTCTCGTACAAAAAGCAAAAAATAACCGGATTTAGAACCGGTAAATTTATAATTAGTATCTAATTATTAGAGTATATGCGACTAAATTACCTTTTAGTGCGCATTTGAGGAACTCCTGGAATAATGCCCGCTATCCAGCTACAATAATATCCGTAGTCAATTTTTATCTTCAAACTCGGAAATGAAATCCTTATTTATGACCACACCCCAATAAGGGAATGTTGTAGAATGAAAACAGAAGAAATATACAAGAAAGTATATATTCATCCAGATTGCACTGTATGTAACGAAGTCGCATACAGGTAGGTTACGACAGTTATGTCGGGACATGTTATCATCTACTTCTCACCGCCATGATTACTGATTTTTAGCTAAGTATCTGGGTTTTGGTTTTCCGACATCGCTTCTATTGGGATCCGATATGGCGGCCACTGATAGGTCGTTAATGTGGTTGAGATAAGTCGGCTCGCCATCAACGCAAATATCTTGAATTTTTCGTTTGATAATATCAATGTCAAAATTGGTAAGCGTCGAAATCACTCTTCCTCGTCTTGTTCTTTTTCCTACATTTACATATGTAGAGCTCAAGTGCACACTGCAGAAGGTAACGATTGTGCATTTGAAGGGTAGTTTAACAAGTCCAACTATCAAAAGCCAAGATGAATTGTATGGAATAATATGTGCAGTGCTAGATTCCTGCGTAAAACTTAAATCCTGGCCTGAAGATTGATTCTGTCCATGCGCTCCTCTTTTATTTTGACAATTAGAAGTTGTTATGATTATTCTTTTAGAACGAATGATTTATTCATTGATCTACTCATCGTAAGTCAGATTAAGCTCAATGACAAATGATTGATCAAGTAATCATATAAATATAGAATGTGCGGACATTGCACATAGTTAACCTAGTAATAATAATGTACTGATAAATGCAAGATTGCATGAAATATAGTAAACTAAATAGAAGTGCATAAGGACACACCTTGTTAGTCTAATTGAAAAAGCATATAATCATTTGCTAGCAAAAGTTACAAACTTACATCTGCGTCATATATAAATTGATCTGTATTTGGAGTAATCGCGTGGTCCACATCCTCCTTAGTTATTGGAATGAACGATGGAAGTAGTGTGTTATTGGAACTTATTATGACAAATTTGTTGTAAGGATTTGGAGGGGTTTTCTCGTAGCAAGTTTTGCTTTCGGAGTAAACTTGTATGTTGGATTCGTATGGGACCGAAACACATGCACTTATGTTGCATATTAGAACTTTAAGTGTCTGCAAGTATGGCGTCCACAAATAAAATTGATTTCTTTGAGAAGGAACTGTGTGTACATGTACATCTTTCTTTATATTTGCCATGAAGGGAGATTGTTCGGAGATTGTTTGAAGGGAGATTTGGCTAGATCAGGTGTATGGATCCGATTTACAGCTGGCGACCCAATCCCGGCATTGCATACGTTGTATGTTGCGGTTGAAACGGTTGCGGTTCTCGATCTCAAAAGTAGAAGATGTAAGTCAAAAGTTATTTCGAAAGTTGAGAGTTGATCTCATGTTTGAATTTATTGATCACATTCAATGAAATGAAATCTAGGTTTGCAAATAGGTACATAAATAAAGTATTTGCACGCGTCGCATTTCATTTGCTAATGTGACTATTAAAATATATATAAATATGAAGACTCTCGTGAGTCTAATATAAAGCATTTAACTAAAACAAATGATGTTTGCGATATATCGTATTATCATATTTCAACAGCAGTTTTTGATGAAAAGAATCTGATTTATCTTTTGGAGGGAGTTCGGGCCAATGGTACTCGGGATATGGGGAGTTCTGTGAGTCGAATAGAACTGTCCTGTGAAAGTGAAAGGGAGGATATTGATTCAGAGTTTTTGGTTATTAATATTTTAACGGAGTCATTTCTATAATTAGTCGAATTAATATTAATATTTATAACGTTGAAGTAAACGTGATCTATATAACACATGTCATGATACATGCCAGATGTGTCAATGTATAACAACTTATATGTTAGATCGGCAATTCCGTTTAAGTGAATTCGGAGTGCAGTTTAAAGCATGGAATCCTTTCCTATACAACTTCGTTTTTAACCGTTTCAATACTATTCCCTATATCTAGCCTACACTGCCAAACTAGAGTTGTACGTAATTTTTTATAATGATGTAGAGGTCATAGAGTTGACACACTAGACTGCTGCAGCTGCTGACACACTGTGTTGGATCACTTGAGCATGACATGGATGGATAGATCGGCCGTGTAGAGACTCCACGAATAAACACGTACATGGCCGCATGTTACAAAAGTATTACGACATTAACAAGAAATTCTGGCTACAGATTTTTGCTGGCCAAATTAGTACTGATACATTAATTTCCTAGAACCAACCTCGCAAATGTATTGCAATTTGGTTCCGCACATGGAAAACCATAAACCGGAAGGGCACCCGCGATAAAAGCATCTACACTGATCTCGCTGTGTATAGACAGTTCACACAGAACTCAAATTGTTCTTTGGTCAGAACATACTCCGGCGGTTCGCAGACTCCTTCCGCCCCGCTTGGTCAGTTACGACTCCACTTCGGCTGCCAACAAGTAGTAAGCAGTAGAGGCATGAAGCGGAAAGTAATGATGAACTAAATGTGCTTAGTTCTTTGCGTTTTGTGAATTGTAAAAGTTTGCAATTCCCCGAATTGTGGTCTCAAGCTGCTGCACCTCTTCAACTTCTACAACTATATGACTTGATGCCAGTAGAAGTCGGTGAGCAAAGGCAGTGAACCCTGAAAAGTTTTCCCTTATTACCAGCGCCAAATAATTTCTCATTCATTAAGGCTATCATTCCATTCTCTGCAGTGAGTGGCGGTCGCACCTTTAAAGATCCTTCGTAGATAATCCCAGAGGTCCGGGATATAATACTTTCGGCTGTCC
>JAQIXQ010000454.1:0-29219 GCA_034700485.1 Pseudosinella alba
CCTCGGGTTCCTTCCCCATCCCGAAGTCAGCACCCGCGTCCCCTTGTCAACGCAGTGGCCCGCGTGTCGTTTTACATCCTCTACGATGAGAATACCTGCGGGTTAGCCCGGCTCTGTATGAACTCTGGAGGCCAATTCGCTAAATTTGGTGGGAGCTGCGTCAATGCTGGGGTCATGGTCCACGAGCTGGGTCACACGCTATGCATGGGTCATGAACAAGCTCGTCGGGACAGGGATGACTGGATTAGTTGGAACACTGACATTTGTGAGATCGAAGCTATTGGCACTGAGACCAATGATAAAGGCTTCAACAAGCTTTATGACTATGTAAGTATTGAACACTATGAGGTGGCGTGCTACAATGGCTGCATCGTGCCCAAGATGGACGGCGTCACCAAGTGCGGCTCCGGGGGGACTCTATCCGTCCTTGATGTGGAGATCCTTAATGAGGTGTATGGCTGCAACGATGGCTGTCTGGGACATCGTTACGTAAATTCCAAAAACGACTTGACCGACCCCCCACGATTTGGAACTGACACGGATGAAGAAGGACTGCTCAGCTGTAGGGCTTACCATCAAGGGGACATCATTCCCGGAAAGTACCATCCTGGGCGGAAGACGTGCTATCTGCCATACGGGGGTGAGGAGCATGTCGTGACTGGGGATTATGTTGAGATATTGACCAATCCAAATGGGGTCATGCTATCGTGGGGGAGGCAGGATGATGTCCCCAGCAATGCTATTCCGGGTGGGAGGTCGGCTGAGAGGGAGACGCTGTATCCGATTAGCTGCGAATTGAGTCTGAATGGAACGAACAGGTGGACTCCAGGGAAGTATCAGCCGTCTTCGGGTGCCAATGCTAGTTATGGGGGAGTGGAGTACACATGTGCTAGCGGGACTTATGAATTTATTGTTTGTAGTTAAGCATTTGGACATCAGAATATTGATTAGGGAATTTGAGCAACACTTACAAATATAATTAAAATGTACTAGAGAAAATATAAATTAGGCAATCAATAAATTCTTCAACATAATTGTTTGTGCAGGTCATATTTACAAATTATCATTTTACTTGTGATAATATCCTAAATTAAAATGCATATCATTTTTAACCATTCCAATGTTCACCTTAATTTGACCAGTCACCTCTGGAATATGATATAATGCCAAGAGTCATGAATTACATTTAGTCATGTAAGTGCGAATGTGAATTGCGTCATTTGAAATTGACTTTGGAATGTCCTAAATGTTTGAATTGCATTTGAATTAGGAGATGACGAAAACCAATGGCTTGTTGAGTGTGTAGAAAGCGCATCGACTATCGAGGTGACGAGTTGACGTATGTAACATACTAAAGACACTTGCTGAAGTTGACTGACGCAAGTGTTGCTCGTCCAAACTATTCCAGGGTAGTGTATTTTAAGAGTGAATCATACGAGTTAATCTTTACATAAAAGCATTCGTAATTCGCTTTCTACTAGCATTCGTAAAATTGAATATTGCTCCGGGACGAGTTAAATATTTCTCCATTGCAGCTTATCGTTAGTTAGTTCGTTTAGCTTTAGGTCATCTCATTCCAAAATCTTGATTAATTTGTCAATCAAAGTAACATTCACACTATTTGAGTTACGGAGTTGTACAACTGCTTAAATAAATTCAAAATGAATAGTAATAGATTTCCCATTTCCGCCACATATTACAAAGCGCATTTCTTTATAATTTTAGCCATTTTCTCCAACACATTTGCCAACCCATCAGTCACTCTCACAAGGAATCTTAACCATCCACTCCTTTCAGCATACAAGCAGAGAATCATGTTTCCATGGGGGAATGATGCAGATGATATCAATAACTTGGGCCATTTTATCTCCTCTGCTCTATCCAATCATCATTGTCTGGTGCACATCACCAATTACCCAGGAATCCAACTGAATCTGGAGCATTCAACAGAACCAGTTTTACTTCGTAATCTGGAGATTGGCATGGCAGAACAAGTCGTAAATTCCTACACCAAAATGATATTCATTTGGATGTCGGAGCACCCCAACAGGTCCACCTCATTTGTGCACCCATGCATGGAAAGTCTGGCCAACTTTGAAGACCTGATTCTGGAGACCATTCCAAACATCTGCGTGCAACTGGATTTCTTCACATTTGCGTCGCGAAGCCAACCATGGAACTGTGAGGCTCATTTGGACATCCTCCCCCCACGATACCACTATAGCAACGATGACATCTCTGAAATCTACGATGAGACGTATGACTATGACATGACCTCCCATCTGCAGGCCCCTCCACATTGGTATTTTAACTCCGATTATTTGCAACTGGATCTACGTGAGCAGTTACCAAAGACAGTTCCACGATTTAAGTTTCTTTTTGTTGAAACTGATGCATTTGCCTCCTTCTCAGTTTGGGAGCAGTATGCCATGTTTGGTAATCACTTTGACAGTATTGGAAGCGTTGAATCCTGGATGGACTTTGAGCACGGGAATGAGAAATTCCTTCGAAGTGATTTCTACCATTCATCTCTGCTCCAACTTTTCCTGGTGAGGATTGAACACCCTGTGACAAATAACAGTACAGTGGAAATTGGTCCGGTTGTCCCTCTAAACCTCTATATGGAATGTGAGCACTTCCCAAGTCTAATACCCCAACTGGACCCAATGAGCGAAATAAGTTGGGATGATATCTCCTCACTAATTAAAATCCTCAAGGCTGAGCAAATTCAAAACACCGACTTTGCCGCAATACATATTTCCGTCATAACCGGCATGGTTGCAATGGGCGAGGAGAGCTTCGATTTTAGCAATCAGTTCCAAACACGTAAAACGGATGGCCACCATGCCCCAGCACTGAGGAATGTTCTTAGAACTTTAACAAATCCAACTGAAAAACTTCTGCATTTGAGTGCACACCTTTGGAAAAGCATGATGGGCAACTATACATATCCCTTTGCTGAATCCTGCGGAAATGTTGTCAAAACTAACATTACCCATATTCAATTAGATCGATCGAATGAAGTCCGGATTTCAAAGCTGGCTTTACATGCTTCCAAAATATCGGTAAACCCAACCCAGTCGTATCGCTATCTGCCATTAGTAATCCCGGATCGGCTGAGTGCTCTCCATTTTGTGAGTTGCGGGCGGAGGGGGATGGAGTCAATGCAAATTGGGGAGTTGGTCCATGTCTACGACAACATGATTTGGATGAGTATCATAGTTGCCACCTTGGGAATTGCATTGACATTGGACATTATTCAGATAAAATCTACAAATAAATCAATTAGATGGAACAAGCCCGCCGAAAGTACAAATACATTCATGTCCCTCTTCAAGGTCTTGGTTGAGCAAGGTGACCCTTTCCACACAAAGCTATTTGAAAGTAATCCATGTCGGATCACAGCTGGGATATGCCTTCTCATGGGTATCGTGCTCAGCAACGGCTACAAGAATACCAACGTCTACAACATGATCCTCCCGAGGAGGTCCCTCCCATATGAATATTTCGACCAGCTGGTGAAAGACAATTTCAAAGTATATGTAAGAACTGGGAACATTCACTTGGATGATTTTGATCTTTTGGAATCTGAGCCAGTTTTGACATTTGGGAAGCATGTGATTCAAGACGTGAATCAGTCAATAGTACTTCATATTGAATCGGAACTTATGGAGTCCTGGTACGCTGGGGAAACCAATACCGTTTCTGGACTCAACAAAGGGACACAGTTGGATCTAATAGAACTTGCCATCAATCATACCAGCTTATATCCAGCAAACTTTTTTAATGATTCTCTTTCCACCTTGTACGAACTAAATGAGGTCGCCTTGGATAGAGATTTGCGTGAGGAAGTCACACAGTTTGAGACGAGCATTAAAGCTGATTATTACAATGCAGAGGAAAACGCACTATTCCAGTTTCTACTGGGATGCAACAGGACGGCACTGGTATTGCCTTCCAGGAGCTGTCACAATTACTCAAGAAGGGTGAGGTCAATGGGGAAATATGCAAGTGTTGGAAAGGAGACTTATTTCGAACCCAAATTGGAATTTTATTTGAGTGGGGTTATCCCCCTCATTCTTGTAAAAAGGGTTAGGCATTTCAAACAGTCCGGGATTTTGGACTGGTGGTTGAATTTGGTGTCTCTAATGTTAAAGTCAGGTCACTATCCCGGTTCAATACCGGATGATATTAATCATGAGAGTAATGATAATCCGGCAAGTGCGAAGTTGAAGGGAAATATTTTGATAATTTTTGCATTGCTGGCAATCGGGTTATCAAGTGCTTATATTTGCTTTTCACTGGAGTATGTTTCTGCCCCATGGAAGTATTTAGTAGAGAAATGTCGGAGGAAATGTGCTCAACTTAAATGTAAACATGCTACGCCGCGCGTTCATGCACCAAGAATTTGTTAATTTGCACTAACTAACTGTTGTAACAATTACTTTACAAAAATACAGTAATTCCTTCCATTACATAGTACTGCCATTACAACAATCAGCGAAGGCGTTCTACTTTTCTGAATATACTTTTTTATTGCATCAGAAAACATGGAATATTTTACATGGAACAAGAATACTAAAATTCTATGATTTCAATGATGAAATCTCTGGTCCATTGCAAGTTGTTATTATTTTCGTGGCCAGCCGGTGATAGAGTCTGGCTACAATAACCTGTTCATAAGTGTGGGCACCCAGGCACGCTTAAGAAGCCCCACAGTGGACCTGCTGATTGGGATGTTCACTCTTGTAGGAGACTTGCAAAGGTATTCCTTAAGTAATATTGGCATTTAGTAAAGTTTATTATATTTTCCATTTCGAGTAGATATAAATATCCTTTAACTAGAGCCATTTGTGTTTGAATTTTTAGCACCGGCTTCATATATTTCTGCGAATCCTTTTTAATCTTGGTGGTCCTATGTCTGAGATCGTATAGCTAGGAAGTGACAAATGCGCTTTGTAATGCACCGGAAGCTCCAACATTGGACGGACGTCACTGTCCTTCTCAACATCAATCGAAGCTGGGGTCAGTAGGATTCGTGCGGGAGGGCTGGAGCAGACCATCAAAATTATCCAACTGGGCTGAAATCGATAATCACTATGCTAATTTGAAGAAGCTCAGCAATCTGATCAACCAACTGCTCAGCCAAAGCTTCGGCTGCTATTACATAAACTTCATTTTGTATTACGCAGTCAGTTTCAATATGCTGCTCCGGGGGGGGGGAATTGGAAAAGGTTCAACTAGCATTTTATGTTTGCTGTTCTGTCGTAATATTGCTAGCCTCTGCTGACATCCCACATAAGGTTAGGAACTCCGAATACAAAGCTTAACAAAATAATAATATGTCTGTTGTAATTTAAGTTTCAGTCTTCTTACTTCCATCCATGTTAATTAAGTGTAACGTATATGTCATTTTTCTTTAGATGATGAAGTTCAAGGCTTGGCTTTCAATAAAAGCCAACCGAAAGGGAATCCCTCTGGATGAGCAAAATATGGTGATGGATGAACTCAACTCCGGTCACTACCGGACAGGTCACTATCCCGGTTCAATAGCATCATCGGACGATATTGAGCATGAGATTAATGATAATCCGGCAAGTGCAAAGTTGAAGGGAAATATTTTGATTATTTTTGGGTTGCTAGTAAGCGGTTTATTACTGGCGTCTGATCATATGCAATTTGCATTTTATTCGCTCAGATTATTTTTTCAACTTTATTCCAGTTGCTTTGCATTTAGCAATAAGATGAATGATACAAAGGAGCGGGAATAGTGCTTTCGGACGGAGTGCTAACAAAATAATAATTAATTCTGATAGTGATTTAGAAGGGAATCGTTGCGGAGAAAATGCGGAAATAAAATTTGCAAACATTTCCATATTGTTACTTCCTATGAATACCCAAGCACATTGTACGTTGCATACGGTAATAGTGCATGCGTTGTACGTAAGCACTATTATAGCACCATGAGAAACAGCCATTGTAAGTGAACAAGGTATAGACTTTGTATTGATTACAGTATAATAAAATATAAGAAAGAATAATAATTTGTTGTTTCTAATATTCAGCAAATATTATGAAAAGTACAGTTGTGCATAGTTAGATCCTATAATTCAGCTCTTGGTGCTTACTACTTACATAAAGACGGCTTGAATTTGTATTAAAAATTTCAATTCAAAACTACCTTAATCTAATCACTTAATGTGTTAGTTGGTAATATATGGTGGTATAGATTGACAAATTCATTCCAACATGTTTATATCAACCAACGAGCGCTAAATTATATTCCTATTATACTGGCTAGTTGCAATGCCCTGCATAGCCCAGCTTCAGTAGAGTTTTTGGGTTAGACAATATCGTTTAATATAGTTGAAGATCCAACATCCCCACATTTGCCAACACATTGTTCATTACACAAGTTCGGGATTTTATTAATACAGCTATATACTTTGTTCGCCCCACTAGGCCAGCTTAAAAATTGCAAAATACTGCAGGCATTTATTTTTAAGAATTAATAAGTGGGCAGGGCCACAATATTTCGCCAAAATGATTTCATTCCCTATATTGCTTGTCGAAATAATTTTGATTATGAAGATCTCTTCAGTTATGCCATCTTCATCTTCTCATTTGCTGAATCTGCTGCCGATCAGCCTGGAATCCAATTGTCTGGTCCACTTCATTACGACGAATTCGACGAGTGCTGAAGCAATGGATGGAATTTCCTCTACGATCCGACATCGCAATCATCCCACCAACCATGCACCCAGGATTCTGCAATATGCAGTCCGGAACATGGAATCCATCAACGATCATTTTGAACCGGAAGAGCTAACTGAGGTCATTTCCATCAATTCTCACTATTTCCGATTCAGATTCAAGTTCCAGGCGTCATGTTTCATGTTCATCTTACTCGTCCACAACTTGGAGGATGCAGTTTCGGCAATCCATCGTTCTGGCTACGGGACATCTGAAGAATCACTATTCATCATCCCTGTTCCCAAGGTTGGGAATGGAGACCATCTCATCCAGGAATTCACACATGATTTATTTCGGAGGGAAGTTCCCACAATATTTCATGCTGGGATTGCCTTCTTCGACCAAGAAAGTTCTATCGGGGTGTTTTGCTACCAATGCCCAATGTCAACAGAGAAGCTACAAATCTCCAACGATAAGCAGAACCAGGCCAGGGAAAGATCCTTAAAGGAACTTAAGGCTCACCACAAAAAGACGAACCAGAATGGCTATGGGAACCCAATTTATGTTGAGACTATGAATATGGTCTGGTCTGTACCAAAGCCATGTGTCGACATCTATGCTGACCGAAACCGGGAACACTTTTACCAACTGTCGGGCGACTGCGACCCAATTGAGTTTCCTGTAGTTGCCATCCTTCTTCAAAGGTTAAATGTCTCTGGCATAATAGTTGAGTTATCTTTTGACCGGAATGACATCGATAGGAAATTTCTCCTCCAGTTTGAGTTTCTGAAAGC
The DNA here is from genome assembly GCA_034700485.1 of Pseudosinella alba. Taxonomy (NCBI): domain Eukaryota; kingdom Metazoa; phylum Arthropoda; class Collembola; order Entomobryomorpha; family Entomobryidae; genus Pseudosinella; species Pseudosinella alba. Next base: position 7,488 of record JAQIXQ010000454.1, read on the forward strand.
AACTGACCAGAAACCAGCACGGGACGTGCTTATCCATCGGGGTTCATACTTTTACATGGGAGAACAGCGGAGTCAGTTGATATCATGCTGTGGCATCAGCAAGCTTAGTGAGCTGGACTACTTGTTCAGCTCCATCCTGAGTTTCCCTATCTTGGGTTGCTTAGCCGTCCTGGCACTTGGCTTTGCTTTAGCCAGTGAAAATGTTGGGTTGGCGTTGGACATCATCAAAGTGTTTTTTGGTCAGCAGATGAGTACCCATAACGCCCGCAAGTTTCTAGTCCATATTTTGTTATGGGTTTCCTTTCTGTCAAATGTTTATCAGGCGTTTATTTCAAACGAAAGCATTCACCTTGTTGCATATCCTCCATTTCGGCATCTGTTCTTAAAGAAAGGCTACACCCTCACTACAGTCCATTCAACAAACTCACTAGCTAGAGTTATCTTTCAAATGGGCCCTCCCACCATGCGAGAGGTCGCTGATAGATACTTTGGAGGGAACGCCCTGAACTATCTGTATGACGATAGGGAAGTACTGGATCGAAACTTGTCCACACTTCTGCCAATAATGGATGAGAAGAAGGTGATTTTGGGGATGGGCGTCTTGTCAACATCCGCATTTGTTACTGGGTCGGGAGTCAAGTACTTTCGGGAGTCACATGTATGCTCTTTCGCTAACCTCTGGGATGAACTTGAATACTCTGTGTTCCTGCCAAGGGACCTGCGAATCTTTGGCTATCAATCTGAAAGGGCATCGGAGTTGAATGAAAGGTTTATTGAAATGGGAATGTACAAGTTTTGGTATGGTTGGAGCTCCCATGCTACCTCCAAAGGGCTCAAGGATTTCCAACTGAGAGAAGGAGCTAGGGTTTCGAAACCGGGGCCGTTAGGATTGTATTCATATGCTGGGCTGGCGTGCGGATACTTAGCCATGACCCATGTTGTGTTGCTCATATTGTGTTGTATGTGGTGGAGGAAGCAGACTGCCGTCAAGGTTATCCGAGGATTATTACGAAAGTTTGGCAAAGCTCGAAAATTAGCATGGGAGGCAGCCCGCCAACGATTGCATTTGAGGTATTGGAAGTGTCGGGCAGTTTGGAGGAAATGGGGGACTGGGAATGGAGACTAAATATCCCCGTGCTAAAAAATGATGTCATGTGAAACTAGTCTAGTAATAAATTATATTATTATGTGCCAGTAATATGTATTAAATATATACCAAGTCTTATCAAACGATAACTTATGTATTTGAAGTTTTAATGCACTATCCATATGTCCGGTTTATAGCACTACTCGACATACTAAATAATTCAAATGAGCATCGTCCCTTCCTCTTCCTATAAACTATTCCTTTCCTTCCCACATATTGTCAAGTTGAACACTGGTTTTCAGACAGCTTCAGTTAAATTCCATAACGATGGTTAGCAACTATTATGCTGAAAATGCATGGAAAGTTTGAGAATGTCGCCGTCGCCACCCATATATGAATGTATCGACTATCGATCACTGACTTCAAATGGCTGGTCCGCTCTTCTATTTGAAATCGATATTAGCGGAAATGTAAGACATGTAAGAAAAATAACAAATATTTACTATACATGTACAATGCAAAACAATTTAATTACACCAATTAGCCCAGTTATACAATAAAAAACATGACCGAAGTGACATGACGGGGTATTTTTAATGCTCGATATATATACAGATGGGATGACTAAAATTCTTTATTAAAACCAAAATGGAATTGTACAACAATTTTGCATACAACAATAAGCAAAGATGAATATAGTTCATTACAATATAATTAACACATTTAATCAAATCACAGCATACTTGTTTTTTTCATCTCCATTATATTGAATTAATGTAAACCCAACACAAATTTTAAGAGAAACAATTGTGCCACTTAAACCTAATTACCATTCCTAATTACCATAATATTCCTCCACGCCCGACATTTCCGCCCCTCCCTCCGGAAGCGGAATCCCCGCCCAAGCCAAGAGCCAAAACACAAATAATACCAAACACACCCCCAAATGCCCCAACCCAGCCAACGTCAAAACCGACCCAATATCCAGTGAGCCACTCTCCCTATCCTCACCTTTATCAGCGGGTTCCATCTCCAGCTCACGGGATTGGACAAAGACCCTTTTGAAAATGACGACGCTCTTGAACAACCATTCCAGCCCACTTTGCTGGAACCTCTGGAACAACTGGTAGGCATGTGCAGACATATAGTGATGGAGTCGAAACTGGACATTGATGCTCGCCTTGAAATACATCCCAACATCATGCAGCCCGCATATGTACTTACCATTCACCAGTTGCAGCCCCGTCCCCACCGCAGTATATAATGCAGACAACTCCAGCAAATAGCCAATGGCGAAGAGTTTTTGCTTCGCCAATATATCCACAAACTCCCCCATTGTCTCCGTGGAGCCGGCATCATACATGAACTCCCCGAATGTGGTATTTTCCCCTGTCAACTTCCTCAATGAGGAAGTCAAGTCGGGGGGAAAGGTGCTTAGGACGTAGTTCATCAACTCTTCCACCATTGCAATATTCCCGTGATAACTTTGTATGCGGAAACCCTGTTTGATCAAAGCCTCGAATGAGGGATACCGGGTAAGTTGGATGGTGCTCGTGGTGAAATGCCCGTCGTATGTGTTATGCAGGACCATAGCCATCAATATGTAGATCCCCACCACTCTCCGGTCATGTGTGTAGTTGAGGTTCACCTCCAGCAGGGGCCAAAGGATGTCCAGTCCGTAGAACAGGTTCTTGTAGATGAAGCCTACCATGAGGACGAATGCCAGGAGGCAGAGCCAAACTTGCCATGAGATCACAGTCAACACGTAATAGTTAAGTGTGGACAATTGGTTGGCCTCCATGCATGAGATCAAATGCGGGGGCAAATTGGAGCCCTTCAACAGATATCCCCTGTGGGTGGCAAAGTAGTTGGGCACCTGGAACTTGACATTTTCCAATGCCGTCGCGGCGAGGAACCAGTCCATGCCTGCCCACTCTTCCATAGGGATTAGGAACTCATCCAGGGCTAGTGACATGTTGAGCTCTGCCGCCATGAGCGCGGCGATCCACATGGTGAGAGGATCCGTGCACCCCAGCATTGCTTCGAATTGCGCTCGTCCCGGGATGGTAAAGTCGACACAGCCATATCTAGTCGAGTGACCAAAGGTGGCCATGTTCAGGATCGGGCCGAAATCTATGCTGCGGCCGTAGCCATTCCGGTTGAGCTGTTTTGAGATGGATCTGGCAGCCGATAGGGTGGTCAGCTGGGGCACATAGAGATTAGTTTGGGGACAGAAGTAACAGTGGATGCCAAGTTGGGTGCTGTGCTCAGTGAAGAAGATGATATCCGCGTGAAAGGGGTTCTCGCTATTTATGAAGAGACCGTCTCCTTGAATTCCTGAAATGAGAGAGTCCTCTTCTGAAAGCTGTGCAGTGTACACGAGAAACATGGCATAGTCGGATGTTCCAAATCCCGACTTGTGAATGGCCCAGGTGGTATGTGGCAAGAAGAATGTGAAGAGGATGAAAATGATGCAGGTGTTGTCCCCAAAACGCCTCTGGAAGCGTAAGTACTTTTGATCCTGGCGGATTTGGAGATCGTGCTCAAACGAGGTAAGGATAGTGATGAAGCTTACTTTTTTCATGTGAACTGAATCGAAAGCGAAATCCAGCTTGTTGTAATGGTAATAAGTGAATGTGGGCAAGGAAACTTGGTTTGATTGAGGAGGGACGGTGAAGGGGACGCCTGGCAGAGTTACAATGTTGGTGGTGCAGAAGGGATCAATTTGGAACGGGAGGTGGACTGTAAGGGCCAAGCCGATTGGGAAAAGTAGGGAAAGGACAAAACCTTTCACAGATTTGTGGGTCGTGTAACACTTCATGATGAATCAAAATTTGGACCTAATTTTAATCTCAAACCTACGATGTGATACTCTCAAATTACAAAATCTTTCTGTTGGAAAAAGCACAGCCAGGTCAAGGAGACATTGTCCTTACATCGCCCTTCGTTTCATAAGAATGAACATTTGGGCATTAGTAAAACCGGTTACGAGAAGGATATATTATGCTTAATTTAAAGTTGGATTGTCAGGTAGGTCGGATCCTGTCTTTCGTAACTTGTTTTCTACATGGAAATTCATCGGTGGATTGTGGATTGGCTTATATTCGACATGCAGGCCGAGTTTTTTGATGTTAAAAAAAGCTTATTTATGGGTTTGACATTTAAGCAAATAGGAACATTGTTAACACATAACGATAGACGGTCCTCCATTTCTTTTAGCTCTGTCTATATGAAGTCCTCCTCCTTTCTGACGTCAATTGTCCCGATCCGAGTTTATATAAGCGCACGTAACAGGTACCTGGAAACCCTTTATTTAACAATAAGTTTGATCTCGATGCTTAAAACTATAAGCTTAATAGTTAATATGAACTACTTTTGAAAATGTCTTCATTATTCCCCAGCCTCAGCATTGTGTAAATTATCAATTCCTTTTTAGCCCAATCGTATGAATTGATACATACTTCAATACCTTTATCGCTTTGGGCAGCTTCGCTTTTTGATCGACAATCTAATATAATCCCATCGAAGTTATGGCCATCAATTTTCTAGTCATAATGAAACAAATGGTGAAAATCCCAGAAATGGTAAAAAAACGGCCTCTTTTCATTTTCTTTCCTTTACCATTTTTTTCAACCTTAATTTGGTCTCATTGACAATTGCAGATATGATGTCGTGTTGAGGAAATTGATCCTCCCACCTCGGGATCATGCCCTATATACTATATCCGATTCCACAAAACTTTCCATATCTCTACCTCAGTATGGAACTAGGTAGTTTACGAAAGCCGTCCACAGTCCAATAACATTATTATTTTTAGTGAGAGTATATAACATTTGGATAATCATCACGTAAGCTAAGGCAAAGGCTAGGATGAAGAATGATTAAAATATTAATGACAGGAATGAATGTCCCATGTTCATTTATCTAGTCTTAAACTCAATGTTTAGATCAAGCTTTTATACCCCTTATATAAACTAAAATTTCCCTCCTGCCACGATGCACGCAATTTGTTATCAGCCACGCCCATTCCAAGTGACTCAACCACACTTCGCTCAAAAATACCCCGACGGTTAACCCAAGCAGAAACACAAATAATATCCAGACTACAAGGATCCCTTCCAAATTGGTGATGTCCGGCTCCGTATTTTGATTGTCCCCTCCACCCCAAGAATATTTTCTTTCCCGATGACGTCCGATCCGCTCATCTGAATTCCCGTTGTCATCATAAGCCCTCTCCCCATTCATTGTTAGATAGGAGTACATGAACGCATTGACTGTGGCAGTCTCTGGGCTCCAATTCAATATTTGCGGAACTTGCACTATGCGCTGAATTTTTTTCTTGAACTGCATAACATCCTTGATCATCCTTACATAATCATAAATTCCAGATTCTACAATATGACTTAATGATCGGATCAGGAACCTGGTGAGATGTGTCTCCACATACCAGACAAATTCTACTTGCCAAGTGCTCTCCAGCGGCTCCTCATTCTCGTACAATGTTCTACCAGACAGAAGCCCGATCAAGGGGCAATACGAGTTCCCAGGTAAGCCCTCAATTGTCTGCGTTGCATAAGCGATGGCAAACCAATCTCGAATATCAATGTCTTCATATTTAAGTGGCCACCAATTATGCTTACCTCCGTTCAATAGCCAGTTAGCATAATAGCTAATCTTGCACTGGGTATATTTCCCGTATCTTGCCAAGTTATAAACCTGATTGGATATAGAATTGAACCTGCTAAACTCAATTAAGTAAGCATGGTCAATCATCCTTTTCAATATTGGTGTCGTATTCAAGGCATGACGTTCGTCTTTATCAAAGAGCCTTTCACGAGAGGTATCTTGTGGAACGATGACATTTGCTGGAACCCCACTTGAATCAAACAGATCAATGAATTTTCTTGGGAGAAAGTTTGGTGGCGGCTCCATCGTAAGGTCGGAGTACATTGTGGAGGTGTAGAAATTCCTCATCAGGATTACCAAATACAGCCATCCGATGATCAGTCCCCAAGTTTTGGCATTCCTTCTTGAGCCACCGTCCTCGCCCTGCTCGAGTGAAGTCCCGAAAAACCAGAAAAGAAGATCGGACCATGCCCACCATGAAGTTGATCCTGTGCCAACCATCATGATACTAAGGAGGAGGAGGAATATAAAGCCAAAAATGACCCAAACTTTCCATTGAAGGGGGTATAACAATCTAGCCAAGTTACTTGCATCAATTGCACGCATGTCGTTGTGTCTCCCAACCACACAATACTTCAGCCCATGTGTCTGCAGTCCGAAGGGGATGTAGCGGTTCCAGGCACTCCTTTGCAGGTCGAAATACTCAATTTTAAACAGATAAGGTTGTCCGAATTTCCTACTTTGGTTGTAGTGCCTTCCCAGAAGCTTTATGATAACATTGTCTATTGACTGCTGTTCCCAGCTATAATATAAGCCATGACGGAGCACCTCCCGATCAATGTATTGTGCCGAATTCCTGTTGTGCTTGTTGGAATAGTAATAGTCCCACACATGATAGACTTCATCGAGGAGTTCAGACCACATTCCAATTTTTAGAGGGTGGAAGATCACCTTCTGCAAGTTGAACGGCAAGCGACTGTTTTGCAATGCGGGATCATGGAACTGGACTATCCCCCATTTCTCGGTGCATGTCGTACACCCAAGGAATATCTGAGGAGGATTACCAATGTTCGTCGGGAGGACGATCAGTCGCCACTGAGCATCCTCTGGAACGCTCAGTCCTGTAGCTGAAATGATTTCCAGCTGTACAATAACGTAATCAGGGTATCTGTGTGTGCTCCTCCGATGATTCCTCCACCATTTACGCTTATTGGGGGCAAGATAGAATTCGTTTGTGACTTCCCCCACGAACGGCATTGATGCTGCTTCTCCCACCTGGAGGATGCATCTTGGGCTGTACCTTTGGACTGCGTAGATTTGTTGGACTGGCTTCCAGTTCTCATAGCCAGATTGCTCCCATACCACCACATTTGAGGAAGGGATGTTGGCCCCGTGTGCACTCAGATTATTGCGCTGGGCGGTGTCCGTTTGAATGAAGATGAGAGAGGTGGCAATAGCGGAGGAAATCTGTGGAAAGTGTGGATGAGGCGGTGGTGGTTTTTCTGTAGTAGTTTATGGGGAAATGGATTGTGCAATGGTCGGAAAAGTGATTGAATAGAGCCCAGTACCGAGTCGAGTAAATTTCAAAGTTATTTGTTGGCTGGTGTTGGGGTTGCTCTGAAGCTTCAACCTGGAATTCCAACAAGGGCAGAAAAATGAAGAAAAATGTTGCGGGTAATATTGTTTTCTCCATCGCGAATTTACAGAAAGTTGACGCGTAAATGTAAATGCTGGCTTCGGTATTCACTATGTCGCCCGTTGGTGTTATCTTTCAGGATGCTATTTTTGCTAGATGTGGTCGTGAATAACTTAATAATGTTGATCGTATAAGCTCCCATTCCTATCTGTGTCTAATAGTTCCCCACTAACTAAAACTTATCGTCTTTATTCCTTTCATATAGTTTTACGGTTTAGGTAATAAAATACTGGGTATACTCGGATAATAATGAGTACGGATAATGGTCCACCATAGTCCTGATGCAGAGAAATGACATGGTTTTATAATTGAGAGAACTTCAGAGATAAATGATTGACATTTAATTTTTATGCAACCTGGCTAGAAAAGCCCCTGAAACAATCAATCTAACACCTTTTGAAATCCTCACTATAACGGTGTCAAGTTGCGAGATATGGAAGCAGACATCCATAAAACGGAAATTTATTGAATGATATAAGGACAATGAGCGATGAGTCGTTTCAAAATGATTGCGAATGTGGAGTAGGTGACAACATCCAAGTGACAACATGCCAATGGACGTCATCCAAATGCAAGCATGCATATCTAGACAACATGGATTCTGGATTCATATGTGGCATGATTTTAAATTTTGAATTGTATGAATTTACTTGCCAATATAAATATTTCTAACTAGCGATCATGACGAAGTTGGTTTCATGTATATTTTTAATTCACATAATATGCTTTATCTTCACATAACTCGATTTCTCATATTGTTGCCTTTCCTTTAATCAATTATTTACCTTCGGCCAACACGACTGATGAAAAAAATGACCTGACAGCTCATTACGCGACAGGTCGCATTGTCACATATGACAAGGGCAACTACTCACTCGTCGTCGTCGTGAACATTCGACCTGCTAGCTTTACCATTGAAATCTTCATTAAACGCCGCAAATGTCCCTCAAAATAACCTGCTCCTTGCTGTTTTACGAAATTAATTTACTGGTTTTATGTACGAGAATAAAAGTAAAATAGTACATTTATGCAGCTCATTCGGCAGCAAAAGGCTTCATAAAACGAAGACATCAAACTGACAGAACTGCCAGGTCTTATGTTAAGTAGCGAACATAAATGATACCTAAGTGACCATCTAATAATGTTTTTATAGGATAATAGGATGCACCTGGACTAACAAAGTACAAATAGCATATAATATACATTGCTTGTTCAAAATTGATCATTGGTGAAAGTTGGCATGAACAACAAACAAGAAAACGATACAAATGATGAAACGACGAAATGAAGAATTGACATTGTCACCCGGGACAGTTTTAATTTATCGCTATCGTCGCCCTAACAAGAAAATATCTATAAAGCCAATATTTTAAATATTAGTCGCAAATCCCTCACATTTCGCTGTAGCATCCAATCCATATCATATCAAAGCACACACTTAGCAAACAGCTCTAATAGATAGATCCCAAAATGAGTCAATCCGAAAGGTCACCTTCAATCCATACCAGAAATCTACTAAATTATTTTACAATCCCAATCAACTTCGCATATTATCTCTGTGTCAGTCCATTCCGATTAAAATTAGTTCAGGGCACGGAACCCAAATTCCCAACAATCACCTCCTCCTCCTCTGCAAACTATTACGTAATAGTTAGTTCCAGATTTCAGAAATGTGTTTGCCTTATCATGACCCTCTCCGTCCTCCCATGGATCATTCAGGACATTCGCGGGGCAATACCAACTGCCCGTAAAAACCCGACCCTGTATTTCAATCTGGCCTCCACCATTTCATATAACGCAGTTTATGCTGTGATCGTCAAAAACCTCTGGCGCAATTCTGATAAGTTTTTGGAAATCGTCAACCTAATACTCAATTCTGAGCGAAAACCGCCGAAATCATCAGCCCAGTCAACATTTTCGAGATTTGTTCGTGGCAGAGGAAACGCGATATGGATTTACTTGTTGCTCTTGGTATATTCAGGATTTACTTTCAGTTATTTTGTCAGTGGTGAGTACATCTCCGAGTCGACTGCTGAACAAAATTCCAGTTGGAGTCACAGCCTCTGGTGGAATACAACGATCGACGCTGGCTACTCCAACCTGTACATGAATGGCATCACAAAGCCAAGAGGTTTTACGCTTGATTTGATGATGGGATTTTTCGCGGCCATCGGGCACTTTCAAAGGTTAAAAGATGCATGGCTACTTTTAAAGAATATGGTTGTTTACTAAATTATCATAATCCTATGTAATTATTTGTGATTTTAGCTATGCCTTAGAGACCTGCTGTGAAGTTCTGCTAATGTCAGGAATGCTTGCTTTGAAGATGTATGTCAGCGAGGTGACTAACAGGCTCTGACATGCACCCCAAGTTGCAATCCATGAGCATCATCATCATCATCTTCCTCCGTTACAATCCAAAGTTGGGATGAAGGAGGGATGGGCTATGCAACCAACCTGGGTTCAAGTCGGGAAGCATTATTCTGGGTTGAAGAGCATTGGAAATTTGATTAATGAAGTGTTTAGTCAAGGCTTTGGCTTTTATTTTCTAAATTTTGTTTTGTACTACGCCATCGGCTTTGATAACATATTTCTGGAGGAGGAAACAAATTGGTTGAAAGTGATTCGATTCCTTTTTTACTTCTGTTGTGCTCTGGCATGTTTGCTTTCATCTGCGGAGATTCCACTTCAGGTATTAAAATCGAAATCAGGTTTAATAATAAGTCAGTGTACATGTGGATGAACTTACACTTGGTATAATTATTTTTTACAGATGTTCAAATTTAAAACTTGGCTCTCCATAAAAACAAACCGAAAGGGGATCCCTGCGGATGAGCAAAATTTACTATTGGATGAAATTAACTCGAATGCAGTGGCAGTCAAGTGCTTTGTTTTTCCCATAACATATTCTCTACTTGCGAATGTAAGGTTTTGTTAATCTAATGTATATTTAATATTCCGAAATTCAATAATGCATGACAACCGAAATATGATTTTATTATTCCTTGTGCAGATGCTGGGAATGACCGTTACATACTTCATAATATGCGTGCAGGTATAAATTTAATTTAATGTACATATTTCAGGAGGGAGGTTCGCTGTCATCAGTTTTGGCACAACGCTTGTTTCATTGAATGATTTGGTTTATTGTTGTCACTTGTTATAACAGTCCATGATATCGGAGAATTTAATTATTTTATCAAACAGATGGCATGCCATCGCTACACAATTACATAATCAAGCCCATGTATATAACTCTTTGTCAATGATAATGATAATGTCATAAAATATTGGATAAGAATAAGAAATGACAATGAAACGAATACAATATAAAGGAGATAACTTACATTTGGGACGGGATATTTGGGTGTTCCAAATTGAAATTAAAAGATAATGGTTTCAGGCTCAAAGTAAAAATAACTCTGCATCAAGCCTGAGCGTCACAAACTAAAAAAAATATGGCAATCGATGCAACCATGTCAAATATGTGCAGAATTTAGCAATTAAATTTATTAGTTACAATTCAGAAATAGTTTGCAATTGAACGAATTTAATGGATGTGAAAGATGTGATGGAAAGGAAAATATGTTATAAGAACATTTGACAATTGGGAAGTTTTAAGGAGTCGTTGTTGACCTTCCATTAATTGGGTCCAGACTGATATAATAAATGTCATCCAGGTCGACCTCCTCATATGGGACGTACCCTCCAAATATATAAATCCTGTTCAACTTCTCCACATAGAAAACAGAGGCTTCTGCCAAATTAGGTTTCTTTTCAACTTCCACGTACATGCTGTCCTCGTTTTCCGGGCTGAATACAAAGATGCCTGTCGCATTTCCCAATAGTCGCCCCAACAAGTAAATGTAATTTCCATCCGTAACAGCATTCCTATCAATTAGATCAACTCGTTTGCCCAAGGCCTCGACTCGGTTATCGGCCGGGTAGTATTTTAGAATATTTCCTGAGGTGAATATGTAGGCAGTCTCCCTTTCCTTCATCCAAACTGCCTCAAGGGATGACCGTGCTCCGAAAACATTGCCAAGGTTCACTGACTCAAGTGTGTTCAAATTCAAACTCGTGACAATCAGTTGGGAACCTCCATTAAAAATTAAGGCGGTGTCGTTATCCGGTTTTATTAATGCTACATCCTCATTGATGCGGATTCCATCATCAAAAGGGGCCACATACTCAAGTGATCCATTAGCAGGAAAATACTGATAAATGTTCTGGTCAAACATTGGGTTGAAATAATAAATGTTGTTGAGTTTGTCCGTCACGGCTTGCCCGTTATAAGCGTAGGCGAATGGTAGCTGGCCAGCGGGCTCGATCGTATCTTGACTGATGGAATACTTTAATATACTTCTGGGAGCCACGCCATTTGAAATGCCACCAAATAAATAAACGGTGTCATTGCCGTCGTAAAGTGACCCCATTTCGGAGCGTCCGGTTGTCAACTTTGCAGCGCATAACTCAGCGGTTAGATTTTGAGCGGAGGAAGGGGAGTAGGAAAGTAAATAAACTACTAACGAAAGTGCAATAAGATTTGACGTGGCCATTCTGTTGACTGAAGTGAATAAGAAAAGTTTTATAATAAAATGAAAAGACTACTGCCAAGGCACAGAGACTGTGTTAAGGAAGAGCTGGTTTTGCAAAAGTGCAATTTCCAAATGATACCGAATCACAAGCTACCGGACAATTTATACCACCCACCCGGGGACGTGGTGACGACCACAACCTCCTTCAAATAACCATGTATTAGATAACTTGATGTCAATTAAATTTACTGGTGAGCTGCTGCATCTTTAATCAATCCAATTGTCTTTGTCGAGTTTGACAATATGGCTGGAATTTGCTTGGATTGGTCAAATCTGTCAGATATGGTATATTGATATGATACTGATATTAATATGATGCGGCGACTTGGCGATGAATTGGTAGGCATCTATTTGAAATAATAAATATTAAATATGATTGAAGTGTGTCCCTAGTTTTAATTTTTATCTTTGTCAAAAAAAGTAAAGCTGATTGATATTAATAGTAAATAGTAATATGCAAGGTAGCGAAATGATCATTTATCATGTCGTGTTCATTTATCTGTTTCAGTATTTAGGATAAAAATCCAATGACATGCATATAACCCACGCATTTCGGAAAATACGTTCTGTCAACTGTCGAATATGCATTTGTTGATATTTTTAACATGACGTGCGCTGGAAGTGATCTTTGAAGCTGTATGTGTCACACTTTATTTTAGTTTCACCTTACCAACTTGGGATGAAGTATTCACAAGTAGATTAGTACTGCTCATATGGATGGTATAGATTCTGCGTCAGTCCTTTGACAGTAGATTTGAGTATTTGTGTTGGGTTGAGAACCTTTTGTCGAGCAACTTGAAAAAATATTGTGATTAAATGACTTATTTTGTTTACGCAAATTGCTACATATTCCAGTAAAGCAGTTTGCAAAATATATGGATCCACTTGAAGTTAATTTTTGCTTTCCTTTCTGTACCAGCACACATAATTTTTCATGGAACTACACTTGTCATGATTCATGAAAAGGGATGTATGTATTTCCCCATTATCTGTTTATATTTTCCAAATAGAATTTGCAAGGCATGGCATGTGGGGAAGGTATGAATCACGAGAGGAGCAAGCGATATTATACAATTGTACATTTGTGTTATACAGTTTCTCTTTCCCTTTCATCCTCTTCCAGGAATTGTTGATATCGTAAGCGGGAGGTGAAGGTAATCCGTTTTGTTTGTCTAGTGGAAGTGTACTTTTAGCTTACCAAGAGATGATGATAGCGATAGCGTATGCTCTTGTGACGTTTTTTGAACTTGTTAGTTTTAAGGCTGGAATTCAATCTGTGAATTCCATTCACCTATTTCTTATGATGATGATGTTTGTTAGTGTAGGTAAATGGAGACAGTGGTGTTGGTGGAGGAGCTGGAGAGTATAAGAACCCCAGCTTTCCAGAGACTCATCATCAGTTGGATTGTCAGGGGGCACTGATCATTGGAGTCTTCTCGATTTGACCCCTAAACGGTTTTAAATAGAATCAGGGTGGATCAAAGACCAAAAGACTGAAGGGAAACGAAAAACTCCCAATTCAGTATTTCCTAGATCACGGAAATCTGACCGTTCTGACTTCATATAATGACAACTATGAAGACAGGTTAATATAGTAAGTTAGCTATATTGTCAATAAGATGCTGTATCTCCGTTTAATAACAAATTGATGATTAATGGGCATTATCTAATCGCTTACCCTTGTCTATATGTATTTAATTCCAATGCGAATAATAGTAAATCCTCATTCGGAATCTCTAATATTAGCGGGGTGTGAATTAGCTCCAAACTCTTTTTAGGGCCCATTTTTGCTCTTGCATCTAAATTTAGTTTTCCTTGTTTTTGTCTCGGGAACGTCAACCCGGGACATAACAAACTAATGTCGCCAGTGGATATAGGAAAACTCATGTGAAACAGGAAACATCATGCAGCAAAAATACATAGAAATTCATGCTTTATTTGGGATTTATATGATTAAATTACATTCTCTTGTGGCAGTGGATGTCCTAAAAAGGCCCGTGATTGCACTAAGCAGTTAGAACGATGCAAAGCCCAACAGTCAGTTGATGCGGTCTGCTTAGAATTTTACAAAATTTCAAGTGAAGACTTTTGACCCTTTTGCTCAGCATTCAATAACTTGTTGTAGGTAATTTGGCGAAAAGGTGGAGGATATACTTTTTGTTTATTATGCTTCAACTACGTCGCTAACATAGTTTACTGACATCAATTTAGTTTCAGGTTTTATACCATAGAATTGAGTATATTTGATTTTGGACAAATTACTTGCTGCAATATTTTGCCTTATGCAAGTTGGCGTAGTAGTCAATCCACGGGAGTAGGTCTGTTGGATACAGAAAACGAATTTTTAAATTACTCTCCCTTATTTTTTTTTAAATAATTAAAATGGAATATTGAAATATAAGTATTGTACTTACTGTCGTCTTGTATGTCAGCATAGTATACTGCTTCCCCATTTATGCCGGCATACTTTTCGTCTTCAACTGTGATTATTTCCCAAAATTAAGTTCAGAATAAAAATCAGATCTGGTGCTTAAAATTTGGATACATTTTCATCGTCTACAATAGATTCCTTCCCATAAAATAACCAATACGCTTGCTGAAAGCATATCTACATTTTCCGACTGTTTGTCAGTCTGGCCTTTCTGTGTTCCCAATGGATATTAATTTTCTTCCTGATCTGATGGCGTGAAGGGGTCAAATTCAAGAGTTAAAATATTCACTTTTAAGGTTCCTGTATATGGAAACTTGAATACCATGTCGCTGTAAATATTCTATTCAAAAACCGTGTGACCTATTTTTTATTTTAAAGTATTACATTTACGTGAATAGGACACCCTAAAAATTTCCGGTGGACAGGGGTTAAACGGCTATTTTTAGCAACATTTAATTTTAATTTAAGTTTTAACAACATTTTCACTTCAATATGGTCCAACCTAGGGACTATATATAAATGAGATTCTAAAGTTTCACATCAATTCTTTCGTAAATTGTTATACATAGGTGGTTATACTGATTGTTATTATAAACATATGTTCAACTAGGCACGCACACCCACATATTTGACATGAACCTGAGTCCTGAACCTGTCTGACTATGAAAATTAATGCCCGCCTGCGATGATATGCTTACCATAACTGGCTACTCCAACTTCGGTATATTTTCCCTTGCTGGTTTCAATAATCAAGGGACTTCCAGAGTCCCGTTAATAAATTATTTTATTGTTGTCTACTAGTTTGAATTGGAATGAATCTTACACGTCCAGCGTTTTTAGACTTGTCCTCTCCAGCACAAATTACTGTCTTGTGAATATGAACATATCTAACATTCCCATCCGTGAAGTTGTAATACTTATCAGTGCACTCTTTCAAGGGCGGAATCCTCACATTCACCTTTTGTAGTTTACCAGGCAAATCGGGGTTTTCCTTTAGGTAAGAGTGTAATAAAGTTATTTAAGGTTATAGTTCGGCAAATGATATTGAATATTATTATATGCTTATAAACTGTACCAAATCCCTTGAAAGGCTCCCCCATCCAGAAATCTAGATGCAATATGAAATATAACATCATAATATGATATATTATTTTACGGTTTATAATAAATAGTGCAATTTAATTTACAGTCCCGTTCATATTGGCAATTTCAATGGGTTTTCCATATTTTGGCAAGCAAATCGGTCTATAGAGGGGATGGCCATCCCTCCAGGGCAATGAGAAATTCAAAGGCTCGTCCAGAATAATCATACCTACAAATAAAGGACCAGTGCGGAAACACGTTATACTTTCACATTCGGAGGCTATCGAAATTCCAACTTAACTGAATTCCAAGCATTCTTAGAAATTACCTAAATCCATTTGAAAAAGCGCATTTGTGACTGTGGCGTTAAGCCGTTTACGAATTGAGTCCACGTAACCCGGATGAAGGATAGCAGATCTGGCCGCTACCACTACTTCAATCTCTTCTCTGTCGTAATATACCCGATGACTGTTAAACTTCAATGTGTATGTCGTTACGGGATCTATGACGTCGTATCCATAGGAACCTTTCCACTCCCGGAAATCGCTGACGACACAATGGGCACTATGCATTGGAATGGATAGATGGTTGTGCGTAATTAGCTACTAAATGGTTATTTAAAATGATCTGGTTACCTACGCAGTTAAAATCATTCGGTTGTTGATTATTGATCCACCACATATAGAGGGAAACGTATTCTCGCCATGCTCGCGAATTTCAACTCTAACCATCCATGGGAATTCGTATGGTGTGGCTTCTTCCCCACCGACAACTCGAGGTGTTAATCCTTCCCTGGTGAGTCCACATTCTGAAATATGTAATGACTCTTGTAATTTAATTATTTGCTACAATATATATTGCAAATAAAATTGTTGTCCCGCGATTTGAGTATACCGCAGTCGAGTGACTCGTCCCTCGTAAGCTTCTCAGGTTCCTTCATCCACATCCATGGCTCGGGACACCAGGTGGTGGTGTTGGAAGTGCTTGCAATTGATTCGATAGACTTGAGGATAGCTGAAGCACAATAAATTGTGATTAATAAATTCAATATGCCGTTAATTAACAAATTAACATTGCTTTTAATTTTAACAATGAGCTCACTGCTAGTGGATATGAAAAATAAGTGTCTCCTTCCGTTCGACTCTTCCCGCATAATTGTGGACATCCCAACCATATAAAAATAGTGACCATATATGCCTCCATATGTACTCAAAGGATTCTTCATTACCTCCATATACAAGGGTTGATTTTCTTTCAAATCGGTGTTAGAATCGTTTGTGGTAACGCAATATACTTGTTCCTGTAACTCGCCGGCCCCAAGCTTTTGCACCGTGTCGCAATCTTGGCCCTTCTTTACTTCCAGATGACTGAGAATTCCAGACTTTGAGCTTGAGTAGCGAACCTGGCGTCCCACCAGGGAAGGTCCTGTAAATTCATCCTGTGTTGGGATACATACTGGGTTATGGTTGGAATCAATAGGAGTGAAGTCATAATCTACCTGGATGCCCAACCATTTTCCGGAGCGTTCTTCCTGGATGATTGCCAAAACGGGGAAGGTGAGGCTTTCGTAACTCCTCGGATTATTAGTAACAGTGATATCGGTAGCATTCGCCACATTTTCGCCGATGGTCAAGCACTTTCGGGAAGTTAGAACTATGTTGGATGCGATTATTGTACCGTCGCAGGTTACGTTTTCGGATGGACTGACTCTCACGTGTACTACAGCAACCCAAGGGAATATCAGCGTTGCTTCATTCTTATATTCGGTTTGGAACACGCCGCACTCTGCATGAATAAACAAAACGATTAAATGTATTATTTAAACTTATTAGTTCGGAATATTATTCCCGTAACCACTCAGTTTTTGTATTTATATAAATATGTTATGGATGCGCGTAGTTCATGTCGCGAAATAACTTACGGCAATCATTTTTCGACAACTTTCTCTCTCCATTAACTTGAACAAGAGAAAGGCAGATTAAGAGAATTGGGCGAATGAGGAAGTTTGAAAACGACATTTTGTAGCACTTATCACTTGAGTTCCAGGAGCACGCCACATGCATCAGAAGCAGTACTGTGGAGAAATGAGATTAAATGTTCAACTTTGCCTTTGCGGAAAAGAAAAAATTGCGGCCGTCGTAAATATTTGGCTCGTGCGTATTACGGCTACATTACGTCACGTTTAACAGCTTTGTTCAAGTTACATCACTATTATGTGATTATGCCAGCCTTCAATAGATAAGTAAATAATATTTAAGATGCTCTTAAATGTTAATTTTACACGGTTATAAAACTATATTTACGGTTATTGACTTCAAGCTTATTTTCCTCAAATGCAATAAACTTATGAAGTTGCTTTCAATTTAATTTGTTATCTTTTAATTACTAATACATATCATAAGTCATGATTCATAACCATATCATTGAACTCAATAATAACAGTCATACAAAATAGTTGGCTTTATGAATGGCTTTGTTTTCTGCTTGGTTTCAACGGAAGAGTCAGATTATATTATCCCATTGCTTTAATATAAAATATTTAAAGATTGTACCCGATATTATTATATATGTCATGGTATACCAGCAATGTATAACATCTCCGTGTTATCTCCAGTTTGCCATAGATGTGTCTAATCCGATGATGATAATACCATTGCCACCTCAATGCATAGGGCTCAACAAAGCAGAGATATTCGTAAACATTTATTCTGATAAATTGACAAACCGATAAGATTAAACAAATGGACTGATATGTCAGCAAACTTCAAACAACAACTCACAAATATCTAAAATACATTCTACCGACAAGTACATGTTCTGGAGCCCTTTCGTTTTGAGTAAAAGCACACAGGGATACAAGTACATTTCAAAGCATATTATAAAATTTACTCAGACCATTGTTATTGATATTTAATATGATAGTCAAATGTGGCAGAGTGCCATCGCTTATGAAAAAAGTAGATTGTTATCCTCTTTATAAAGGGAAAGCAAAATTATCAGTTGCTTCGACCTACAGCCAGTATTGATTTTAAGTTTACCAAAAAAAATATGCGGATTTTGGGACCGGGTTCGACTCCGTTTGGAGAGTGAAATTATTGAAGAAGTTAATATATCTACTTCACTCATTGTCAGTTCACTCTAGCTAATGAATATTTGCTAGAAAGTTGCTCCGGCCCGATTATGTTCTCCCTATTTATAAATGACAATGGAGAGTTTTTAACGACTTTTTATCTTTTGTTTGCGGAGGATCTTGTCGTTTATGCAGATTGCTGCAATTTTGACAAGGGCAATAATGATATCAATGTTACCTTGTTGGTTGTATCATTAAATTCAGTGAGTATTAATTCCGATAAGACGAAAATGGTGTTTTTGTAACAGTAAAGATAAGCAAACGAAACAATGTGCAATGACAAAGATAATCATGAGATAAAACAAGAATTTGTAATATGATCACGAAAAAAGTTATAATTTTTGACGCAGAACTCACATTTTGCGGTTTTAAAGATAAGGTAAATGACTATTTGATCGAAATCGAAATAATATGTATTTATTCAATTAAGATGGATATGATTCTTTGTTGCTGACTCGGATCTTGTCTTTATGATTTGTCCCTGGCATTTGTCATGTGTTCTTACAGGAAGAGCAGTATGTTTTATTACTGATGTGTACAAACAGGAAAATAAAGTCTCAATATCAATATAACTATAGAGATTAAACTTTCTCAGATACAACGGGCGAATCGATCAGCTTCATGAAAGGTGAAGCTGAATTGAAATCGGACTGGACAGAATTGAACTTAGTCTTGAGTTGCACACGCTATAAATACTTTTGCAATTCATAAAGCACAGTTCATGTTGCCCCTCCTAATTTGCACAGCTAATCGTAAGTTGTGAGCTTTGGTTGTGAATTCGCATCATTACACCAATATTTACAAATACTTAACCAACTATATGCATGTGACTCCGCCTCGCATTTTAAAAATTCTAGTTGGGATTTAATAACTCTTAAATGAATATATATATATGCAATAAAGGATAATAGGACCGATAGGATAATTTTCTCCGTCCCTCCTAAGGAGAGTATACTGTGACCTACTACAACACAAGAGCTGCTCGGAATGTCTTCTTTTAAGAAGCAAAGAATTTGCTAACTCGTAATTAAGTAACCATTTTAAAAATTAAACTAACACTTGTCAGTTTCCGTTCCAGTTTACATCTATGTGTTAAATTTTCAATATTAATTGTCAAGGAATTGTTTATCTCAATTAGCTAATTGTTACAACAATTGGAAGTAGGTTTATTCATAACATATCAATGTACTTATTCCACAATTCGTCTAGACTCTCAATTTTTCATGTCAATAAGCGGTTGGAATTAGTACTGCTCGGTTGCCCTGAATGATCAAATCATCTGTCTGGTTTATATTATAATGTAATTTCAATTTTCTCTCACCTTCCCCTCCAACTATAACGGAACTGATCGACATGACCAGGCCCTGCGTCCGCCAGAAACGGGTAGTGTTAGGATGACTCTCAAAACTCGGGGTGAAGGAAACAAAACTTTAAATTTATAAAATTATTCTGAAGAAATTGTTGGCCTCTAAAGAATAGAGGGAGTTTGTACAATTGCACTGGGGAAGATTTGTGAATTCTGCGGATGCAAAAGAGGAAGAGGTCCGATTCAGTAAAAGTACTGAGCTGAACTGAATTGGAATTACGATCAGCGAAATGAGATAAATGTAACATTGCATTACAGACAAGAGCCAGAGACGGCAAAATACTTGTGTCACCTGCCATGCTTATCTATTTGTGCAGATAAGCAAAAAACTTGTTTGCAAAAGCAAAGCCCATTTGTGACTGGTGAATTATTTACGGACAGGTAACATAAGCTATCAATGGTAGTGAACGGGGGGACAATTGATGATGAGCAGTTGTTTGGTATCTTAGGCTGTCAAGGTTTGGGGGTTAACAAATTAAAAAATTGCACCAATGAAGAATATTATGCACTTTAGTTGGTTAAATTTTGGTAATGTAAGTGCGATTGACAGACGTAAGCGCCAAACAATGTGCATTGACATTGTCACGCAAATATAATATAATATAGCATCCCTTTACGATTGGTTGCCATTGTTTAAAATATAAGTAATCAAGAGAATTCAACGTTATCAGAATGGGATGACTACTGAATGACATTCAAGATCGGTTCTCGTTACTGAAAGTGAATGACTGACAGGCACGTGCCCAATAATTAAGTGCAGCGTGATTTCCCCATATTGCAGCTGTTGTGAAATATGTAATTATAACTTTAGTCAAAGGGAATCGTTCAAGTTTGTATTGGTGCGACCCACTCGAAATATTGTTCTTGTGAAACTGAATGATGCAATCCTAACCAAAGGTAAAAGTTCAAAAGCTCAAGTTCATGAACTTCATTCTATTCCAAGTATCCTAAACTTATTACGATGTAGTCATCAAGAGAACTAATCAATACAGATATGTTTTGACTGAACATTTCCATGAACTTATTTAATTTTGAGTGGCTTTGACGGTCATTTGTAATGTTCGTATCAAACAACTCTCAAATTATGTAAGTGTAACTCGCTTGCGTCATTTAACATTCATTGTAAGTCACTTTGGTAGAGTGTTGCCAGTGTCAGGGTTACATGTACAATGATGATGATGATAAATTGCTATATATGATAAATATGATATGGCAATGGTAATTGCAGAGATGATCTCTATCACAAGTTCCATTAGTCCCACTAAATCAATTTACGTTGAATAAATTAAATTATTATTTAAACAGCAGTTTAACTTTTGCTCATGTATTTTATCCATTTCAAATTTCAACAACGGCATACTGTTATTATGACACCGCAGTCAATTAATTGCGTCACATAACAAAGTTGTCCAAATTATTAAATTAGTCTTTAATCGATAATCTAATTTTTAATCATAATAATAGGTTGTTTTCGTTTGTTTTGGGGAAAGTCCAATAACCCGGATCCCATCTTATGTTTCACAGAGTGGAGCAGGTAGTCTTGCGTTGCAGGACTGGAAAGCAAAGCCAATATTGGTCCTGGTGTAGTACATGTATTCACAGGTCTGTCCCCGTGGGCTGGTACTAGTCCAGAATGCAGGAACTCTCGCTGTTCAATCATTTTACATTGGTTAACGATGATAAAATATTTTGATGTCGATATTGGTTTTCACGGT